>BMAV01019187.1:159004-184097 GCA_019973955.1 Trichonephila inaurata madagascariensis
AAAAAAAAAGTTTTTTGTAGAAGCGTTTTCATTCCTCTTTTGAATTAAACTACAATTTATTGTGAACTAAGAAATGTGTATTGTAAAATATTTAACCTCAAAATTACTATTAAAATAATATAGTGAAGTGGCATCTATCCGGAAGGACAGAACCCGCGACCTTCGGTTCCGTAAGCACGTAATATATCACTCGACTAAAATAATCACTTTAGTCCGGAGACTGTTACTGTCTTATATAGATGCGCGATACCTCTACACTCTCCTCCACCACTAAATCAGTAGATAGGCGAACGAACGATACAGCTGTTACGGCAAGCATGGGAGAGTTGTTGCTGTTTATCGAAGGAGTTCCGTCAAGTGAGTCTGACGAGTTTTTCGTTGCTATTTTTGAGGGTAGACGGCACCACAACAGTTCAGAAAGTTACGCTTTTCCTTATTCAGCCAGGACTACCAATAAAGTGTGGCTTACCCGAAGGACAGAACCCCACTACCTTCGATTCAGTATGCACGTAATATACCACTAGACCAAAATGATCGCTTCAGTCCAGAGGCTGTTACTGGCTTATATAAATGATACCGTTAAAACAGTAAAATTGGAATGAGAAAACAAAAGCAACAATGATAATGGTTTCTTATATTATTTTTATGTTGATATTTATCTTGAAACACTCTTGTTTTAAATAAATATCAAGATATAGTAATTGCTTGTTCCCTCTTTAAAAATATTTTGTGTCACACATTCTGCACTGAAAAATATTTATAATAAATAATTAATTTTAGGGCAAAAAAGTAGTTTAGTAAAACCTTGGAAAATGTGTGGCACCTTGATCAAAAAGAAATTCGGTTTCATATTTGAGTCAGATATATTTTTTAGCAAAAATTTAAGTAGGGTATGTGATAATACCTTGAAATTACATTTATATATATATATATATATATATATGTATATATATATATATGCATATATATTATTTCATAAGTAAACAGTTATTTTAAACATTATGTAAGAATCGAAAAAGTTGTTACGAATTTGTTACACATATAAGGAGGATTTCAAAATAAACAAAAATAAACTGTTGTATCAGAGCCCCCGGCATAATTAAACTCTTTTCCTGTAGTGGTCATAAAACTACACTTGTTTTAAATGTAGTTGATTTTTTCAAAAAAATATATTAATTTTATTTATGATGAAAAAACGTACCATAATTGGAAAATTATGTTCCAAAAAATTTCCAGTAAAATCTTTTTTTTTCTTAAACAACTATATAATGTGTTTCAGCTAGACAGTTCTCCATACGTGTATGAAGAATGCTAAATAGCTGATTTTTTATTCTTTGAAGGCTGGGTATTTTATTTAATTTTTTTACGATACGAAATAATAATAAAAAAAAAAAAAAAAAAACTTTAATGGATTTTCCACCAAGTTCCAAATTATCTAAATAAAGTTATGTTGACAGATAAACAAAAATAAGTATTAATAAGCCAATTACTATTTCTTCAAATATGCCGTAAAAGTTTTATTTTGTATTCTCGAGGAAAATTTGTGCGTAGAAAAAAAAATTCTGCATTAACGACTTCTTAGTGTTTTGCTATAAATTAAATAAAGGAGTTGAAAAGACTGGATTTTTCCCCCAAAAATCTGCTACTTTTACTCTTCATATTAGTTATAAAAAGTAACTATGTATGACACCTTTTTTAAGTATTTTCTTAAGTACATGAATAGATGAATGGTTTTGCATATATATATATAAACGTCTTATTAATTACTGTCCTGTATTTTTCTACATAGACACTTATTTTCAATGTTGATTTTGTTTTTGTATAAAACATGAGTGTTTGACTTTTTTAAAAATAAGCCTGTTGTAACAAAAATATAAATAAAGGCATTATTCTATAGAGACATAAATAAACATATCCTTCCGCTATGTTTTAAATAATTTTTTTCAATATAATTACAATGTTTTCAACTAAGAGAATTTAAAATTTTTAAGATGTTTTCGAGAAAAATTTATTAATACAAAAAATTATGGTAACGGAGTAGGTATCGGAAAAATATTGATAAAAGCATATACTCTTAAAATATAGGTATGCACTTTCAAAACATCTTTTAATTGACTTGTTTAATGTATTATAATTTTTGCAACTAAATGGATTTTTGATATCCTGAATTATAATCTTAAAATTTTAACTGTTAAATTTTTAAAAAAGGGCTATATAAAAAATTAAACATGCAATTTAAATAACTCCAAAAGGATTTCTATCACTTTTACGTACTAAAGCTTCTACAAACTAATTATATCAGTGTAATTTGTAATTCTTCACAATTATTTTATAACTATAACTTCATAATTTCCATTTACTTTATTGAAATTTAACCATAAATCTCTTAACTTCTCAACGTAGACTTGATATCTTGGAAGCAAATGTTACTAAATGGCACAAACACCAAATAATAATGCGAAGACAAAATTGTGTTTTTCTAATTTAACTAAACTATCTCAAGCATAGCACGTCCGAAAATCTATGCATCCTCTTCCATCCTAAACTAAATGTTTCAGTAATTCGTCGAATTTTCGAGTAGGAGGACTGTTAAATCTCCGCAGATAGCTTAAATCCCATTTCGTCCTCTTACTAATTAGTGGTCCGACGCTTAAGACGAGGAGAGCTTCAGTAAACGGGGTAGTAATCTGGAGTAATTTCCAGCAGGGGATCTTCGAATTACCGACTGCCTGTGGACAGCAGTCCGACATAAAGGCTAATTACCGGTGAAATCACGTGCCACATTGTGAGATGACGTCATAATCTCTTGATTTGAAGCTTGGAGATGAGGAAATGGAGGAATGACTATTTGGCTTCTTATGTAAATATGGAAAGGGGTAAGGGAAAACAATTGGAAATTTTTAGGAACGAAACATTTCTGAGGTATGGGTACACGTTGTTCCAAAAGCATCGTAGATGAACACATAGTTTTTGAGTATTGGACCAATTCGTTTATGGAAATTTATTGACGTTATTTATAATTTTCCAGCATAGAGGAGAATAATAGAAGATGTAAGAATGCTCGATTACTTGTAAAAATGATTTCACATTTTCCTTAACATTTCACATTATGAATAATACTATATATTCCAATAATTTGGACGTTTTAGATGAACAAATATATTCGATATGCTCTTTAAAGGATTGATGTTATGATAAATAAACAAATCTACATAATCAACAAAAAATTAATTTAGCAAAACATACACTGTGTTGTCTGTTTATGCATATTAATCATTTTTTATGTTTCAGTTACTTTCTTCTAAGAAAATAATTAAATTTGTTCATTAAATATTACACTAAAATTATAAAAATTAACATATTCTTCCCCAATGCAATTTTTCTGAAAAATTCATTGCATTTGTTCTATATTATTGCTTGTAATAATTGCAGGTACAATATAAATGGTACAATATAAATTATAAGCATATTTTGTTGATAATAACTAGAAATTGTACTAATTCAGTTTATGAAGAAATGCGCTTTTCACTGTTTGCTTATTGTTAGTTTATGCACATTCTAAGACGGTAACTTAAAAGTAAATTGAAATAAATTTTGATAAATATGCACATTTCACTTCAATATTAAATTTTTAATAATTGTTTGAATTTCGAAAAAAAATCTAATTTATAATATTATAAGTTATTAAAATTCACTTCTTTTACTATTCATATTTAATATGTATTTAAATAAATAAGTACAATAAACATTTTTCAAATTCAAGTTATATGTAGATTTAAGTTTAAAAAAGTAATGTACCTCTAGGCCTAAAAAAAATATTAAATTATTTATATAAAATGCATAGTAATCTTGCAAAATTCTGCTCAAATATATCAATAAGAATGCATTTCATTGGAGTTCAGCCCATATTTTAGGAACATCTGGCCAAATGGATAAGCGAAGATAATGCACCAAGATTCTGCACATAATCAAATGAAACCAAACACGAGAAAGCTTTTAACGGAATCAAAACGGAATCGTGAGTAGTAGTTATAGCAATTTCATGAAAGGGCATCTATAAGATTAATGATGCATACATTCTTATCTTATTGACTATGCGTGATGCTATTTTCAAGTGTTGTCAGATCTGAAAAAATATACAAGTAATTAGTTAATATGATCTGAGAACATGACTTTCCTGTAGGTCAGGGATACGGGAATAATAATTTTCAAGTGAATTTAGTTTCAGATGCATAATAAATACTTTAAATCAGCATTTCTCAAACTGTGGGGTGCGCCCCCAAGGGGGGCATGATATCTCTACGAGGGGAGCACGAACATATTAAAAAGTCGAAAAAAAAAGATATTTAAAAAATTTTTAATTTACTCCAAGTAAACAAACAAAATACATCCATGACATAATCAAAAATAAAAAAAACCACATCTATATTGATATAATACACTTATAAATGCATCAGTACTGTACAATGTAATTTATAATTAATTTAATAATATTAAGTTAAGAACAAGTTTGGTAATTACCAGTGACCCCATGGGCTTGTATTAACACTTATCTTGGTAATTGTACGGTTTATAATTAATCCCTTAGCTGCCGATTAAAAGTTACGTGATTCGCTCCCCAATGCCACCGTTTTCCATGTAGGCGTACTTATGTGATGTTTTTTAGTGTGGGTGGGGCAGAAAAGGGATAAAAAAAAAGCAAATACCCTGAAATAATTAAATCCTTCGCCAACACTGTCAATGTCTTTGTATTGCATTTCAAAGCATTCGTAATAAATTTATGAACAGTAGTGCACAGAAAAAATAGTACTTCAGAAAGACGTATATATACGTCCAGAAACAATGTTTTAGATAAACAAGACGATTATATACGCCGGTGGCACTTAAGAGGTTAGAATCGTATTGTAGCTTTAGTATCAATTCAATACATTGTTATTGTATGGAGGGGGCGATGAAAATTATGATTGAATATTGGTTCACGAACATTGAAAGTTTGAGAAGCACTGCTTTAAATGATATCATAAATTTTTAGAAGATTTTTGAAGAGAAAACTTGTTTGAAATGTAACTTTTAGTCGGATTTGTTATAAATATGAAAAACAAAAAATGCGTAATTAATATTTATTATCATAAATTATAAGGGATGTCTGTGGAGAGTATGTCTACACTTTCAAATATTAATTCTAAAAACAAACAAAAATAAGTAAATAAATAAAAATATTCATTTACGTGTTTTTTTTTCTTTTGCCTCCTAAAGAAAATATTACAGTTCTTTTACAATGCTTTATTTCTTGATTTCAATATGCTCATCATTAGTAGAACTCTGCACATCGAGTATATACCATATTTCTCAATACATTCTACAAAGCATTGTAGTATAATCACTCTGAATGGCTCCCGTAGTTCGACTTTTCATTTCATCAGTGTCACTAACTGAAGTTTGGTAAACAATTTTTTTTTCACGTACCCCTACAAGAAGTTCAAAGGTGTTATGTCAGAGATCTAGGTGGCTACGTTATTCGACTTTTTCTTTCCATGCATTACTTAGGAAACATGTTCTCACTTCCAAACTCCTATGCAAAGGTGCCCCATTTAAGCCGTACATATGTTGCAGATTTAATTTTGGTTAATCATGCTACAACGTGAACTTATTCTTGTGGTGTAGCTGTTTTGAAACAAGAATGTTGTAAAATCGCGCGGGACATATTTCGTTAAAAAGGAACTTTAATCTTTTCTGTTTACAAAATAAAAAACCGTAAGTAAAAATCTTCGCTTGTTTATTTTTAATTAATTTTTGAAAGTGTAATCAGATTTTTTGGACACCCTACATATTCATTAAGAAATGTTTAAAATATACTAAATTTCCAATCCAAATTTTTTGATATTCTTAAAGCATAAGGGTACGACGTTTATTTTGATTCACTACTATCTTATTTCGAAATAAGAAGCCATATTCTTGATTATATTAATAATATATCTGAATAAAATATTTTGAAATAAGTTCAAACATAATGGCTAGTATTATTTTTGAAAAAGTTTTAAGCATTTTCATCGCATTTTAACTATAATTAAATGTTTATCTCGCTTGTATTACATATCTGTCAAATACGGTGTTCTGTTGGGAATTAAATTGCTCTTATAATTCTTTAAAGCTTAACTTGAAACTTGAAGGTAAAATTAAGAAGCAAAATATTGAATAGTATTTATAAGCAAAGAAAAATGTTATTACATATATACTTGCTTTTATTTCGAATACTTTATCCTTCATACTTCTAAAAAGTTCTGTGCGAATAAAGGTCACCAAACCTGACATGGAGCTGTAGAAATTACAAGTATTTAAATGAATACTTCATAAAAATTCTAACCTTACTTGTTTTTGTCTTTCGCTTTCATAAGCACATGTTATTATTAGAATATCCAACTTATTTTTTTTTCCTGTTTTACAAGACAGATGACTAACAAGTGAATAGAAGAAAAACACATGATACAACACACACACACAAACACAGAGAATTTCAAATGTTTTAATCCGAATTTCCGCAGAGATTCCATTTTTTAAGAAGTTAATTACAGACGATGCATACGTAATTCCCGAAATGAGAGTTACGTATTGAAATCATGTAAAATTGGAAAAAATCCCGTATCCTCTTTTTGATGGGGTAGTATCATCACAGTTATTAGCAACATTTTGGATATTAATGACGGACCTCGCAAGTTTGGATTGTCATTCAGTGACAAGGACAACATGTGTCCAAACATTTCGACTTCCAGACATTCACACCCACTAAATCAACGTGAAGACTATAAGACTCGAAATTGTGATCTTTTTGCCAGGATACGAAACCGCGATTCAACTGCAATAATTCTGGATGCGAACTTGTTACAGCGACTACTCGAATTCTGCAGTTGCAAAAATTAGAGAAATATTTACTCAATTACAAACAATCTCGGACCAATATAATTTCAAACAATTTTTCTTAGAAGCATTTTTTTTTGTATTATTCGAATTGAAAACATGTTTTTGAAGTACAAATTAAAATAATATTTTACTCACAGTTTGATTTTTACGCGTATAAATCACGAATTTGTGTGTATATTTTTTCACAACTAAGAGATCAATCTTAATGTTTCAGAAATAAAATTTTAAAAATATGTGTTAAAATTCAATGAATGAAAAATACTATTTTGTAAATTCTTTTTTTTCCCTATATTTTTATTTTAAAATATATTCGCATTTCACATTTTTATTTTATTATTTTTTATCACTTTATTTAAGATGATTTCATTTGTTGCGTAAATAGAAAGGTAATAGTTTTATCTTTTATAGCACTAACACACGCATCAGTACATTAAACTGCGAATAAAACTGTAATTAAAAGGCTAAATTTGGAATTAAGTAAATATAGCGATAAAATCATAACTGATAAAAATGAATTGAGGGCGTAGATGCTGAATAATCAAATGCGAGTTTAAGATGAAAAATTCTGAAAACGTACATTATCAGATGCAAAAAGCAATTACACAGAAATATTTTTACTTATCTTTACTCTAAATGTATTCAGCTATACTTTAAATGTGTTTACTTTATAATCATTAAAATATTTCTTTTCGCACTTTTTAAAAATATTTTTTCCAGAAAATAGCAGGAAATATAAGCATTAAAAATATTTCTGCTTGGATTAAATCTGAGATTAAGACATAAAGAATGGAAACGAAAACACATTTGCAGCTGTTAGTAAAGTAGTTTTCCCTTACATCAAAGAAAAAAATCCTTAAAGGATTTAAAATAAATGTGTAATTTTTCTTAATGTTCAGATATTTTCGTATTAATTTCGCAGAAAACTGAATACGATAACAAAATAAAAAGGTAGTCTTTCAATTTTGCAAGCTTGAAAAGCGTTAAATAAACAAATATCAAATATCCCTAATCCCTTCATTTGCTGTTTTTTTAGAATTCAGCTACTTCTTGTTTGTGATTTTGAAAATTTGAAACCAACATTTATTCTTGGCACAAATTTTTAAAATGAAAATTATTAATCACAAATGAAGAACTAAAACAAAAATTAAACATAAAAATCATCATTCAAATTTTTATTTTGACGAAAAAACTCTATTTTATCACATAAATACATTATTTTTATCAGTTATCCATATAGATAATACCCATTATATTCACGAAATTAATTTACTATAAAATATATTATTATGAACGTATAAGATATTTAAACAAAGTATAAAAATTTAATTTTTAATAAAAGCAAGAAACTGTGAAAGACTTTAAAACGTTTTGATACATTTGTTGATTTAAAAAAAGAGTAGAGTATCAAAGTTTCATCACTTGGGAATAAATTAGTTTGCTGCGACTTGAGATAACAGAGAAGGTGTTTAATAATTTTTTCTAAAAATAAACAATTTTTAATAAAGTTTATTGTTTATAAGTATAACAAGTATTTTCGGAAAATGTAGATAAAAAGAAAAATATGATCTTAGTTTAAATTGCCTTTTAAGTATAATCTGGGTTCAATGTCATGCCTAAATTAAAAAGGAGAAAATAACCAGATTTTTTTTTTTTTATTGAACCAGAAATATTCTGAAACAAAGTTTAAAATATTTTGTATTAAGTTTAAAATATTCAAAATACGTATGTAAATTAGAACATATTAAATTTCAGGAATATTTCGAATTGATTTAGAAACATTATACATTTTAAATAAATCCTTGCCAATACACTTAAATTTTGTAAATTAAAAAAAAAAATGCACCTTTTAAGGTATCCGAATACGTTCGGCACCGTGATTTTTCAAAAGCGTATAAATGGATAATATTTATAATATTTAGTGTCACTTCGATTAGAAAATGTATTAAAAAATGTTTTAAGAATATTGTTATAATAAAAGGTTATTTAAGTACAATATTTTGGGCAAAAAATGAACTTAGAACGACCAATTTTCAAAATATTCTTCTTTTGTGAAAAATGCTTCTATTATAATAATATTTTGTTTGTATATAGCTCAAACATCTGTACAGAGGCTCAACTAGAATTTTTGAAATTTATATCTTAGAAGTGGGTTTATCCATGTTTTACAACAAAGGGGAGAAATTTTAAGGAAAAAAATACCGATAATTATTTCAATTGGTTGTAACACTGAAAACAATGTGAATTTTTCAAAAAAAATAGTTCAGACTCTCTGGAGAAGTCTTTACTTTATATAAGCACACACACACACACAAAATATTATTATTTTTGAAGCAATTTTACAAAAGGAGAACAGTTTGAAAAAAGATTATTCTAAGTTAATTTTTTGCCAAAATTTTGTATTTAAATAATTTTTTTTTGTCAAAATGTGTTCTTAAAACAATTTTATATATTATTCTAATCTAAGTGACACTAAATATCATAAAATCATGGTTCCGAACGTAGTCAGATATCTTAAGGAAACAATATTCTGTATAGTATACAATGTTGCACATCATAATTTCTTTACAACTGAGCTATTCATGAAAGTTGATTTCACATAATTAATCAAAATAAACTTTCTTTAATCATCCTTATTTGACGAAATATATTCTAACATCTCTCATAGTAAAACCCACTTATAATTTAACGTTTCAACGGATTAGAGACTTGTTAGAAAAGAGAACTTTGAAACTATTTCCATAAAAGTTTGGAATCGCCCACTTCGAAGGTCGTAGAGACGTCTGAATGTTCCTTCTTTCTTGTCGTAATTGTTTGAATTCAATACTTATCGCTTAACATCTTATTACTTCTTTATCAACGGAAATTTTAGACTTAACGGTCAAAATTATTGTTTCATGAGTTTTGATATTTTGTGTCAATAGGAATATTCATTACATCGAAACATCTAAAACGCTACACACAAAATATCTGAATAAAATCAAGATTTTTTTAGTATGTTATTCAGATTTGGTGTTTATTTATTATTATATGACACATATATTCTATAAAGTTTATATTTACTTTTTTAACTAAATTTTAGTTATCTCTTTTTTAGAGTTACATCGCGGTTTTTCTCATTTATTTGGCTCTACAGTAAAAGTGATTACAATATCCCAATAATTTTCAAAATATATTAGTAAGACTCCAGTAGTAAATATAATAATATTTGTATTGCCATTTATAATATTTGTATTGCCATTTTTATTTTTTGGATATATGAGCTTTTCAAATAAAAAAATATTTTCCAAAAAGGGTTTTCAAAAGGAAACACAAATTTTTTTAAGAAATTTTAGAAAAAGATGCTTATTTTTATATCGGGGAATTGTCGAAAAAATACGAAACAATAAACATTTTACTACTTAAATGTCTTTACTTGCTAATATTGCAGCATAAAGCGTAAAGTAATTTTAAACTAAAAGTATTGAATTTAGTTTCTCTTAGTTTACATCAACTATAATTGCTACAAGTAAATAAATATTTATAATTTTTAACAGTATCTTATTATTGGCATCTTGTAATTTTGAAGCCAAAAGCAAAATTTCTTTAAAAAAAAAAAGCACAAAATTTATTATAAGTAAAAATTATGCATAGAAATAGAAATTCTAAAATAGATGTTGAATATTTTATTAACAAAAAAAAAAAAAAAAAAAATTGGTCCTTAGTTTTTATATCCTATCTCGAAATACTTTATATTCATGAATCATTTTGTAGTAATTTTTGAATTGCAAACATGCCTGAATATATTTAACTATATATACAGAAGGTACTTAACCTAAATAAGAGAGAGAGAGATGCAGTTATTCTATTATAATTAATTTAGGTAAAACCTAGTATCGATGAGTATTAAAAAAGTTTAAACCTGCACTGAAATATAGTTAATTGATTAAATGCTTAGATGTTGAATGGTATGAAGAAAGAAGAGGGGAAATAGAAATTATAAAAATATGTTAAGAAAGAAAAAATATGATGTAGAGTGTGCAAAATTTGTACTTCATTTTAAATATAAAAGCTAGAATTCGGATACATTTCTATAGTGAATTTAAAATTATACATACATAAAAAATATAAGTATATTTTTCCACTAAATCATTGTAAATATCTTTAATTTTTCACACATAAAAACATCAAAATGAATTTCTTAAAAAAATTATTTTTTGTTCCCAGAATTACATAATCTAGCATTCTGAATTGCCCTAAAAAGAACCATTTATCACAATGTTATAAAAGTGTGCATAATTAATCAAATTCCCAACACTTTTTTTTTTTACGCAAAGCATACTGACATCTTCACGTGTTTTTTTTCTATTATTAGTTTGTTTTGATAACTTATATGTTCATATATATATACCTATTTAGATTTGAATTAAAAACTACTTCTAAAAGGTTTATCGATGAGTCATTATGGAGATAGTAGAGGCATTTGAATATTCTATAGTTCAACTTGTGTTATAGTTTATCTATACTAACAACTCTGGTTTAAGCTCTAAATCAACTTAGTATATAGATTTGATTTAAATTAGTATTTGTAAAGATCAACAATTTTAATTATATATTTTTCATATAAGAACTGCATGTTTGTTTTTACACTGAACACGATTTTTTGAAATGAATACGAAACCTTAACTATTCTGTTTTGATGATTGGTGACAAAATAGAAATTAATATATTTATAATACAGCACAAAATCCCTTTTGAAAAAAAAGGTACTTAGACAGTATGAATTTGAAAGTTAAAAACTCCATAATTTTTTTCATGCATTGTGATTTTATAAAGTTTATAAATCTTAAAAATAGTTGCTTATATAAGAGTTCCTTGTAATGTCTTGTTTCAGAAGGTTTGATAAGCGTACAGAAGCTAGGTTCTTGGCTATAATAAAAAGAAATGTAGCTACAGTCGGCGTTACTGCCCCCCCCCCCGTCTTCTGAATCTTTTGTGAACAAAATACAAAAAGACCAATTAATTTTAACCATATTAAATATATTCTATTTATCATAATAGGTCAACATTTTACCAAAAAAAGAAATATGCTAATCCCTTGAAACAAAAAGACCACATCAACGTACTTAAAATACTCTTTAAATGGGGTATCTATCAAAAACTGTATACAGTCGATAAATATCTTTAGCATCTGAAAAACAATAATATGCTTTTCCACTAATCTTTGTAAAATACAAAAAGTATGTAATATTTTAAACTATTCGGATATATATATTAAATCTTTGATGGCAGCATTTTTACACCCACATAAAAATAAAAAGTATATAAATATATATTTTTATTATTTTTGCAATATTTTGTGTGTGTGAGAGTATTTCTTAGTAATATTTCAACATATTTTTGGAAAAAAAGACTGTTTATACAAAAAATGGCTGTTTTTTTCTAGCTCAATCCATGCAACACAACAAATTTTTCCTTTTAGTCTACTTATATTCCATAAAAAGCTTAAAAAATAAAGAAGCTATTCTTGACATAAGTCTCCCCGCAATCATGTTTCTCCATTTTTTCTTCCATGATTTTTTTTTTTTTTTTTTATTATATTTTTTTAAGCTTGTCTCATATATGACATTTCAAGTTCTTGAAAAACTAAACTTGCTTCAAAACGTAGGAAAACACATAAATAATTCACTTACTTTTGATTCAAATTTTGAAAACCATTTAAACAATTTAAATTTTTGAAATGACTGACGTGAATGATTTCCGTTTTATTCTACGCAGACAAATTTTTCGGCGGTTCACTCCAATATTACTGACGTCTGACAAATTTGGGGCACAGAAAAGTGTTATTTGTGTGTGAATAACCGTTAGTTATTAATCTTTTTTTATACAATCGAAAGATATAGAATAATGCTGTCTAGACTGTAGGTGAGCAAACATAAATCTTTTACCTGATTTTTTTTTTTTTTTTTTTTTTATACATGCAAGACAGTTTGAAAATGTAATTTTTTTGTACGTAAATCTAAGGAATCAAACGGAACTGATAAAGTTTTTGAATGTAGCGATATATTTTTCCGGAACAGTTTGAATTTACCTTATTCATTAAAAGGAGATGAACATAGAATTTAAAAGTGCAATGAAGAATATTGACTGATTCAATTACATTTTTTATATCTCATTATGCTAAATAGTGAAATCATACTTCTTAAATATTTTCAAAAAATCAAGGTGTTTATGTATAGATATGCAATGCATCGGCATAGAGCACATTGTAAATAATGCATCACACACTTTAAAACATATATAACAACATATTCATCAATATTAAAATATTAAATAAGAAATAAAGTATTACATATTGTAAACATAATGATTTAAGAAAAAAAAATAATACCTTGTATATAATATTGGATTTATATGAAAGCTAAGAAATAATATGTAGATTTCCCAATGAAAGGTCTTAAGATATTTTTGAAATATAATTTATTTTCATTTTCCTTTAGGTTCGTTAAATACATTCTGTCAAAACAAAATATTTACACTCAGAAGAAATTTGGCTACTATCGCAAAACTTAACAGGAATGTAGTCTGGTAAAAGGTAGGCAAATGGTTAAAATTTCGTCGCAAACGATACAAGGGTAAGCGTGCTGTGCGCATATGAGAGACGCAGTTGGGAGAGTTAAAAAGCATGATTACTCGTACAATAGGATTATTCGAACAAATCTGGCGATTCGGATGGACGGTATTATGACTGGAGTTGATTCGGAGACAACCGGTGACAGTACAAACCATTGTCGGGCTTTGAGACAGGGCGTATAATAAACGTCAGAGGAGCAGGTTTGTCTAACAGGCGTATCGGCTTCCACCCCGGAAGGAGAGATATAGTTGTTGCTCGATGTTGGCAATAATGGATCACGCAAGGGGTAGTCAACCGTCGAGGAAAGTCAAGGCATCCCAGGAACTCAAATAGGCTCAATGATACCGCAATCATAAGAGTGGTCACACTATCAACAACAACGTCGCTAGATATGATTCGACGCCATTGAGCACCTTTCAGACATCCAGTGGCATCAAGGAAAACCATTCGGAGATGACTGGCCGATGCAGGTAAAAAGAGCAGACAACTATCAAGACGACTACCACTGACCCATCACAGGCAGTGCCGAATGGATTTTTTCTGACTTCGGGGAAGCTGGAGAGTGATAGATCGAATCTTCAGCGATGTGATCTTCAGCGATGAATCCCGATTTCAATCTCAATGCTGATGACCAACCGTGTGTGGAGACAACTAGACCACCAGTCTGATCCAGCATTTATTGTCGAGAGGAATACGGTGTGTCAATATGGGAAGCGATTTGTTGGGGCACACAATCACTGCTAGTCGTCTTTCAAAGCACCTTGATGACTTTGATTAACTAGCGTATAATAATATAGTAAAATATACTATTAGTATACGTTCCCATCAGTAATACGGGAAACTCACAACAGGCAGCATTCCTTCGTTCCCTGTCTCTCTTACTTTCGAGTGTGGGCGTAAACACCACTACACCTTTACATTTCTGCGCTTTCAAAGCGACCTCTACATTTGGACTCTAACAGACATACGACAACTACACAGGGTGTAACAGTGTGGGAAGCGATTTGTTGCGACACGCAATCACCTCTAGTCACTTCAACGCCCTTTGATGGCGCGCATCTACGTGGATGTGATTTTAATCCCCGTTGTACTCTCTATGTTATCAAGTCACCCAGTTGCCACTTATCAGCAAGGCAATGCGAGTCCATATACTGCACGACTTTTCGAACAATGTCTTTAAGGATATGGCATACTCCCGGGGCTTGCTAGGTCAATATAGGACGTTTGGGACTTAATTAGACGCAACTGGAGTCGACCCGGAATGCTCGTAAATAAACTACCCACTTGCAAAGATTATGGCATGATCTTCAGCAGGAGGCCATAGGTGATCTTCTAGATTCGATGCCACACATCACATTTATGACTAGCGTGTATAGCTACCATGCCTCTGCTAGCTATACAAGCTATGTTTCGGCTTGTATAGCTACGAGAGGTGAATTTACTAAATCCATTTTGTAACTTTTTTAAGCTATATCTTCTTAATAAAACAACTTGTTCTACTAAATTCGTAATAATTTACTTATCTCTTCATGTACTACATACGTGCCGAATTCCGTAATAGTAGTTCGTTTCTTTCTAGGTACATATTTTTTTTTTATTTTGCGACAGTGTTTACAACAATATTCTTTATTTTCATCAAACATATGAATATTAGAAAACACGAGGGAAATGTTATTTAGAAGTTGGTGTGTTACAAGATGTCTATGCTATTTGCTCAGATTAAACTTGAATAATTTTTTATTTGGGATTAAATGAAAGAAAAATAGATGTTAAAATATTCTGAATAATATTTCAACATCAGAATATTCTGAATATAAATGTATGAAGCATTTGTAAAAGGAGTATAGCTACTTAAAAGAAACAGATACAAATTCTTTGAAGAGTCTTTTCAATTTTTGTAAAAACATTCCTGTGTTTTTTTTTGAAATATTTTACTTTGTTTTGTTGGTATAGAACAGTTGAAGGTTTATCAGTTAGTGGGCATATGCGATCTTCTAAATAGGAAACATGCCATAGTAGCAAACATTCCTGCAATGTTTTTGTCTAATCGTGGATTTGACTATTAGTGCCATTAAACACTCTCCAATTAGAAGGGTTGCTGCAAGTTAAACCTATACAGATTGTAACCTTTGCATGGTGTAGAAGCATGAAGAGTGGGGTGCCGATTGAGGTATATCTTTCTTACTTGACTGATGTTCAAAATTATGAGGTTCGTCACCAACAGCCCCCACCCCTGTTGCTTCCAAATGCGATGCTAAAACACAAACAATAAATTAAATAAGTAGTAAACTTTGTCACAGTCTAGAAAGAACTACGAAACTGAGTACGTTTCAGCATGAGATATGTGCAGTAGTCACTATTTAAGAAGTCGTTTGTGCCCTGCCAAAATACGAAGGGAAGTGTCGATGTGGATGCACAATATTGGGGCTACAAATGACTAAGAGAAGCACCTAGTGATAGTATAAACATCTCAGAAATTTTGATAAGAATCTTATAGTAAACCACAATAGACCAGGTTGGTTGAACAAACAAATCGATTATTCAAAGGGAGAAAATGAAGTTTCCGAATTTTGATTTCGGTTTGAATCTAATAATTTAAGAATATTTCAGAAATTTTTTGCCGACAAAAAGTTTCTACATTGTAATCCTGATATTCATTCGAATATAGTTAACTCAACGATTAATAACCTTCAACAGAGGTTGGATCACTATTTCTTCCTGAAAGACGCTGTGGGTAGCAAATCAAGATTTTCAAAACATTTCATTAAAAAAGAAAGCATAAAAAAATCTAGAAAGAATGGAAACTTTAACAATGTCAAAGTTGTGATCCAAACAAGGTCTTTATAAGTGTACGAAAAATCCAGGAGATAAGTGAGTTTCCATCCTGTGGTGCATCTCCATAAAAAATAAACTCTAATGAGGGATGCAATCTGCCGATCTACTGACTTCTGCCAAATTTAGCACTTAAGTAGAAGACAATCAAGATATAGTACTACGACGTCAGGGTAATGTCTGTCGGATCAGCAAAGCTTCCCCTTCCAGCTACAGTACTAACTATGCGGCAATGTCTCTTTGGGGATTCAGAAACCACCCCACAGAGTTTTATCACTGTTTTATTGAGAGAAATGAGCTTCCCTCTACCACCTGTCTATATCAAACCTAAATGGAACAAGAATGACACTCTCCTCCCTATGAGACACCACACAGAGAAAATGTATGAGACAATTGAAATGTGTTAGTAAAGTTATGTATTTCTAAAAAGAAAAACTATAGGGAAATATATACAGCTGCATAACAAAATATTAAGCCTGAACTATAATAAATTTTAGCATAATTTGAATATCAAACAGTAATTAAAAATTAGGTAAGTGTGCCTTGTAAATAACTTTTACATGCATGTATCTAATCAAGGGAATAAAAAGCAAATAAAATAAAATTCAAAAAAAAAAATGGAACAAAGAGGAATAAGGGGAAAAAGAAGAGAAAAGTTGAAAAAAATCCTGAAATAATAGACTGTCAAAATAGAAAAAGATTGCTTGAACGTCCCGTAGGACCATCTCCTTTATTTACGGAAGATATTAAATCTCATTGAAGGGAGGGAAAAAATACCTGATGCCTTGGGTACATAAAGAAGAAACATCCCTGAGAGTTTAACAAAAAAAAAAAGGAAGACTTTAAGTCTTAGTTTCTTTTTACATACAGAGCTATTCCTACCATTGAGAATAGACAATGTGGTGTTGTTCGGTCATAAAACTAATTACCATGATACATGGGCTATCACGGTCCTTTTCGAACGGAAAAATGATCAAATGTAATATAAAACCATATGGTTGTAATATTAATTAATAATTGATCACTATACAATCCTAAAAACTTGATTAATTGCTATTTTTTTTAAAAATATATCATGTTAAAAATCAGTTTATCATTTAAATATTAAGAGAAAAAATAGTATATGCCGTGTATATAAAATCCGGCGTATAACGCACACGTTTAACTCAAAAAGTAAGATTGAAATTTACGGTTGCGCATTATACGCCGGGTTTAAAGATGATAACTTAACTGCAGAAGTAAAAAAAGAATGAGCATAAAAACAAATAAATAATAAAAAATGAACTTCTTTATAGATCGTAATACTGTTTATCTAAAAGATAAGACATACCTAATGAATTTAATGGTTGTAGTTATAGAAGTAAACACACACACACACACAATTTTATTTCAAAATCCTGAGATATTATATCGAATAAATGACTTCAAAATGTAAGAGCATTGCAGCCGTACATTTCAGGTTCCTTCATTAAAAAGAGGATGCGTGGTTATTCGTTGGACATACCTAAAAATATGGGTGCGCGTTATACACCAGTGCGTGTTTTACGGTATTTATTTAAAATGTGGCAGGATCTATTCAAATGGATATGTGTAATGCATTAAAAAAAATCAAACTCTATACCTTAGAGATTCAAGAATAAAATGCTAATATTAGGGCATTTTCGACCTTAAAGTGTATTCCTTAGTTTGTGACATATTCTTTAATGCTATGAAAAGTGCATTTTTTCTATCTTCCTATTTATTTCATTTACAATAAAATTTAACACATAAAAACGTATGAAAAATATAGATTTGTATAAAAAACACTAATACTTTCTTAAAGGGAGTAATGGCAAAATTATAGGTCAGTTAGAAAATTTTGTTTTAAAAATTTTTTAATGGAAGAGTTATGATATAGTTTTATATTTAGCTCATGGTATGACAGAATGCCATTCGATTTTAACTAAAAAGTGCATGTTACTTTTTCTCAAAAGTAATTACTCGTTTTCTGTTGTGTTGTTGTTACTAATGCCACCTGATCGAAAAGACCAGATCAAGGCCCACAAAATTCATCATGGCAAAGGGCTATGTGACGCATGTCTTTAGCCGTAACTTTGAGCACTCTATACAGGTGACAGAACGATTTAGCTCGGTTTCACCCCAATTTTGAAGGAGAACACCCTGGGGGTGGTCCGGAGCCTCTCACCTTTCTTCCTCTTCGACCAACCTCACAAGAGAACTTGCGACTCGACGGATATTTAAAATACCCCCATGCCGCGAGAGCATTATGCATTCACAAACATCCATGTCTTCTCCGGGATTCGAACCCAAGCCCAACAGCACAGCAGTCAGCGTCGCAACCCCTATACCGGAAGGGTGGCTACTTCGTATCGTATTTTAAGTGAATAAGATTGAATCGTAAAATGCATGGAGAATATGGCTCAGAAATATTCTCTTGTGAAATGAAGGAACAAACTTTCAGTGAAATATTTCTTATTTTTTTTCACCCTCTCTTTCGAAAAAAAAATATATCTACGCTCATTTTTTAATGTTATGAATCTTTATTATGCTTTAAAAAGTAAATGTTAGGGGCTTTTAGTTGGATTTTTCTATTAACGGTCAAATTTTCAGGGGTTTTCTCTCTTCAAATGTTCGATAAAAAATAATTTGCAAGTATTGATTGAAATTTTTTAGCTCATAAGTTTTAAAGTTAGAATTAAATTAGAATTGTAAGATTTGCCATAACTTATTTTTAAAATGTATAAATATTTTGTTTTGTTTTATGTCTATTCTCTCTCTGTGAATAAAACACATATAATACTTCGAAAAGGACACATGATTACTTTTAACTTAATTTAGCGCTATTTTGTAAATACACTCTACATCTCTAATGTTTAGATTTAGGTATAGCCTTAGGTTTTAAAAACCTTTTTCTTATTTTTTTTTTATTCATAGTTGTGTTTTTTTAATTATATTTCTCTCTCTCTCTTTTTTATATGCGTGAAAGAAAAAAGTTTAAACTAAACGTAACTCAAAGCAAAACTTGTTGGTTCACTCAATTACCTAATGGCAAAACATTCTAAAGAATTTTTTTCATTTTAAACTTTTTTGCCTAATCGGTGGTTCACCCCTGAGCGATAAAGATGCCAAGCATTTCTCTCGCGGTTCGTCAAAAAGTAATCGTCGCAACTGACCATCGCGTGTCCTCCGCCTTCTTATTTATCCGGGCAGACTAACGGTCATCAATCTTGCCAGATTCCCCATGCCTGGCTATTATTAGAGACTCCCTACTATCCCTCGGGAGTTCGGTCGCTGTTGGAGTGTTAACAATACCCCCTAAAGTCTCCTTTTCACAAAGCACGCATGGATTCTCAATACAAGCAGCAGCGCCATCTATGGGTAATTTATTATTCCATCCTCCTCCCAGCAACCCATTTAATGCGTTGTATGATTTGTAGTGTGATGCAGGAGTAGTGTATTGCATTTCTGGTATTCTTTTTCCCCCTCCCTACGTTCTATCCCACTTTTTTCCCCTTCTTTTTTCACAAAATCGAAGCGACGACAGATTTTTTTCCCCTTTTTTACTATTTATTATTATCATTTTGGCAGATTATTATTTTCTTGGTTTCTCCCATTCGACTTGGCTTCCTTTTATGAAAACCATCCCTTTGAAGATATATCATCTTTTACCCTCCTAACCCGTTTTTTTTTTCCCACACACGGCCGAGTATTTTTTTTTAAACCATTATTATACGCATAGGCAAAGGGGAGATATTTATACATCTTCAAAAAATGAACAGGGTGCCTTGAAAAGAATGATACAGGGGTCTTCAGAGAATGTATTTCAGATATAGAATGAAAAGAACAGTAAGAAATTGCCTGTCAGGGATGGAAATATATATGTACGGATTCGAGTCCGGCAGAGCATTATTTTTTTTTCCTTCGTAATATTCTTTTATTATTATTATTTTACTTTTTCTTTCCTTTCTTTCCGTGTGCATTTGACTGTGGTATATGATTTATGGCCAGAAAATGAAATATAGCTTCTCTAGAACCGCTTGTAAAAGTAAGACCGGACATATTTTTACCAGAAGGTTTCGAATATGATTAAACACTGTTATTTCTTTTCGAATTTGGTCCTGCGTATTAAATGATTATTTTCCAGCAAAACCCCACGGAAGTAACGGCTCGGAATGAAATAAATGATGAAAAAGGTAAAAAGCTTATTATTAGCCGGGAAATATTTTTAAAGGGGAGTGGGGGTTGGGGGAAGACAACTAATGAATGACTTCGGGGCTGATGTTGATGAATGGTAACAATTTGAGACGCGTAATCCATTTCGATGGCTGGTATTGACTGTTGTCCTATCCATTCCATTGTTTTGTCCACAGGGTCTTAATTAGCTAATCCATGACATAAAAGCGGAGAACCGGATGGTTTATTGGATTTTTGTCGCCAAATAATAACCAAAAGGAAGAAGTCTGAAGTATTCTATTGTTTTAATCTTTCCATTGATTGCTTGTTGTTGCAAGTACGGGTGAAACAATTGGCTTACCATATTTTGCTCTTAAGATTTATGATAAATTGCTTCAGCACCATCAGTAATTAGAGCTTTTTTTTTTATTTAAGAGTAAAATCCATTTTTCATCTTAAAGTGGATCTTAAAAGCGATGAACAACGGAACTGAATTGGTTTGAAAATAATCAGAAGAGATTATAATATTTTCGTATAAATTTAATTGGTAAATGGTAAATTTTTTCTCGAATTTTGTTCACATTATAGAATCATTGTAATTAGCTTAGAATTAAAATAAAACTATACTTTCTTAAGCCACTTTTGTTGCATTAAAAGTTTTTCGTTCACACTTTAATTAGGTTAGTAGTAAGAAGGAAAAAATAACCTAGAAAAATATTTTATAGCTATTTCATATATCCATTACTAAAAAGATTATTAATAAAATATTACATTAAAATAGAAAAAAAATATATAAATAAATATGTAAATAAATTCTGAGCTATAAAACAAATTATACAACAAAGCCCCTAAAAGATGTTAATTATTATTTTTGAAATTATTGTATGATCTATCTTTTGTTTTATACTAACCCCATTATCATAAAAATGATTTTAAAAACTCTTTAAAACTACAAAAAATGCATTAAAATATGAAATACGCAGTTCATTACCATTTTAAACAGCTATGCACATTTGAAATTACTGAGATCAAGAACTCAAACATTTTGTTTTATTTAAATTAAATCTTTCATAGCTGGCTTTACTTATGATTCGTCAATATATAATTGTTTTTTAATAGTTGATTTCAAAACAAATGGATCAAAATTTAATAAAATTATATCTAATGAAAATTCCATTTATTGCAATGATTTAAAAACCAGCGTATAAGATGCAGAAAAGATCAATGGTTCCAATAGCTTTGCTATATGTAATATCTTTTCTATATTATATCATTTTAAGAATTCGCAAAACTGTTCCCCTTACTAACTTATTTTTTTTTTCAGTACACATAATTTCTTTATATAATTTAATTTATAGAAGTAATTTTTTTATGCATAAACTGAAAAAAAAAAGAAACTCGCTTCTGTTCAGTAGCGCACACAGGAATTTTTCAAGTGGGGAGGGGGGTCCATGGTTGAAAGTCGTCTATTCTCGTATCATGCTCCAATAAGCCGCCCAACATTTTCTTTTGATTTTGTCGATTTTCGGAAAAAAAAACAATAAAAATTTAATTACTGAACGAATGATTAAAATTCAATAATAAAACCTATTATTAATAACAAATACTTAATTATAAAATTTACGTACTATAAACATAGGACTGTAATCAATCGGAAAGAAAAATCAAAGGTTTTGGGAGGGGAGGTCCTAACACAAGGATCCCCCCCCCCTTGTGTGCGCTACTGGTTCTGTTACTTATTTTGATTTCTATATTTGCTGAAGCCTAAAACTATATATCTCTAGTATAGCCATTATAATTCATAATTAATGTAATGAAATATTGGCAAAAGCTATTACAATTATTTAAGAATTAAATTGTTCATATAAATTAATACATCACTTTAAATAAATTTAAAAAAAAAACATAATTATTCATAATTTGTAGCTCAACAGCAGGATAAAATAATGGGTTTTGTGGGATATGGAGCAACAAAGGCTATTATCCTCCAAAATAGGATATTACAGTAGACAAAAATAGAGAAAAATATGCTAATGTCATATCTCCATAGGGGAAGTTCTTTTTGTTCATTTAATGAAAAATTTTAATAATATTCATTGAAAGTTAATAACATTACCGTATTTATTCGAATACGAGTCGCACTTTTTCTCTGATTTTAATACTACTGAAAATCGGGTGCGGCTTAGAATCGAAGGCATAAAAACCCGTTGGATGGATGCAAATGAACATGAGACTGATGATTAGAGAAATCTATGATTGTAAAAGTTTTAAATAAAGCTAAAATATAAATTTATTTATTCACTACTTAATTGTACTCAATTTTAAATTTCTTTTAATTTCGTAAATATCGGACACTGAAAAACTTTTTGTAAATATTGGACCACAGTATGCTATTTTTTATTTTTTTCACAAAGACATGTTCGGAATTTAGTGTGAGGCTTAGAACCGATAGCAGCTTAGATTCGAATAAATACGGCATTCGTATTATTGAACCTAGAATAAATTAGAATTTATAGATGGTTTATCGTTGCTTAAGCCTTTCGGGGCTTAAAAACTGTTGGCGAGAATTTGGCGGAGAAAAAATGCAACCCTAAGTTGTGATCTGAATTGTCACCTAAAGAATGCATCTTTTTTTGCTACAACGATATCTATCACATACGATCAACGACTTAGTCGTATATCACTTAGATCCCTGCCCTTCTTTCATATACAGAGATATATCTTACGCATGTCTCAACTCACTACGTTTGTCATCTTCTCTCTAGTCAAAGGAATTTTCCAATCCTATATCCTTACGTTTTCATAGTAGTGAGCAATCAATATGATTCTACAGTAGTATTTTATTGAACTTCGAAGCCAGTATAAAAATCCGCATGTATTGTTAGAATTCTAACGCAATTTCTCTGGATTTTGCGAGGTTTCAAAAGATAGATGTGTTTGGTTATTTTCCTTCCTTTTCGATTTTTAAATTGAAGACCCTGAAGTATAAAGGACGAATTTTATTAATTTTATCTATATATAACTATAGGAAGAAAATAAAATAAATACAGATTTCGATAAGAAAAGTAATATAAATTTTTGAATAAAAGTAATATAAAGTATAATAATAAAAAATATTTCTGAAGTTTAATTAAAACTATAAGTCTTGATACGTACTTGTGATAACTTCAAAGTGGAAAAGTGTAATTTCAGATACAAGGTTTCAAAATTTAATTTTTTTGTGAACCTTGGCATACATTTGAGTTATAAAAGTTATAAGTATTTAACACCTATGTGTTGTATAATTGAACCGGTTTCTTTGGAAGTGGTATAAGCCCATTTTCGACAAAAAGTTAGTTATGTAGTTAGTTAGTTGAATGTAATATTAGTTTATTATATTTTTATCTTTCTTTGTCTCCCAATCATAATACTCTGTGCAGGACCTATATGGCGAAGACAGCTAAGAATCTTGTCTCCACGATATCTAAAATCTGACCATTCTAGTGTTGAAAACATAAGTGAGAGGTTCCTTTATTAACCCTCTACGCGGTCTGAACTTAAAATCTTGCCATTCTGGAGATGATTCAAAAATGCACCGCACATATTTTTTTGCTTTCAGGTGGGGTTCTCAAAAGCGGTTGAGCCGTATCTTTAAGAATGCGGCTCGGCCGCTTTTGGGAATCTTGCTTGAAGGCAGAAAAAGCATCTCTGAAATGGCGGAATTTTAAGTGCAGACCGCTTGGAGGGTTAAAGACAATGTAGAGGGATTTGCTTGCTCATGTTCAATGTTTAATGCATTATTTCAAAGAAAAACGCCTGCGATTTTTTAGACAAAAATAATCTCAGCAACTGACGTCTTGCAGACATTTACTGTATTGCCATCTTATCGAATGGTAATCTGAATATCCTATTACCCCTGAAATGATAATAAGCATATTGTGCTCGCAATTTTGCGAAGAGCAGCTGGTGCAATCAAAGTTGATCAATCGCTCTTTTCTGCATCAGTCGATTACAGATTCACATTATTATTACTTCAGTGCTTCTCAAAGTTTCAATACTTACGACCCAAAATTCATTCATAATTTTCATCGTGCCCCCCTTCCATACAATAACAATGTATTAAATTCAATAATACTATACTTTGATGCTAAACCTACAATGTGACGGTAACCTCAAGTGCGTATATAAACGACTCACTCAGCCTGTGCATGATTTGCCCAGGACGTATATATACGTCTTTCGAAAGTACGATCTTTTTGTGAACTGCTATCCATAAAAAATTATTCCGAAGGCATTTGAAATGCAATAAAAGGATCTTGACAATGTTTCGAATGTAGAAGCCTATTTCGAATGTAGAAACTTACTTAGTATGTAGAAACTTATTTTTACTTAGAATGCAGAAACCAGCAAGCAATGATTTGTGCTCATCAACTCCTTTTCTACCCCCTCCCCTTCCGAAACACCACATACGCTCGCCACGTGTTATCCGGGGAGTGAATCACGTAATTTTTAATCGGCATTTTAGAGAATAATCTCATAAACCGTACAAATTATTAAGATAAGTGTTGATGTTTGCATATA
>BMAV01019187.1:186013-197924 GCA_019973955.1 Trichonephila inaurata madagascariensis
GTAAAATGTAGTAAGAAGAGTTATAATGTAATACACAATGTAGAAAACTATTATGACAATAAAACTAAATTAAAACAATAATAATTGAACTGAAATCAAATTTAGTCATAGTGTATTTTCTTTTAAAGTATGGTATACTTATATTTTATTGGCATATATTCAGATAATGGTATATATTCAAATTCTTCAAATAGTTAAAGCTATACTTTGATACGAAGTTTAACATTCTGACATTTACTTAATACAATTATTGGCTCCACCATGAATATGTTCACACATATTTCTTTTGTAAAAATTTCTTTTTTGAAATATGTATGGAATATTAATAAACATCTTAGGGAAATTTAGTCTAATTAAGACCAATGAACATTTTTGTGTTCATGGAATTCTAATGTTTATAATTTTTATTATATTCACTTCAAAATTAACTAGTCCTAAAATTGATTAGTAGATATTTGTTTGCTGTCTACTTGGGAAGAAATTAATTTGCTGATGTTGTGGAAATCTTAAATGAAAAAATAAAACTCTGCATATAGTTATTTCCTTTTTAAAAATTGTGTTTGGATTACTTATTTAATTTGGGACGTTAAGAAGAGTTTAGTTATTCTCAAGGTGTCTTAAATTAAATAATTCTTTCAGGAAATTATAGTTAATGATTTTAGTCAATTATTAGCCTTTTTTTTCCCTCAAAATTGATTGTGGTGAAATGTACTAGTGTTTTAGTTTCGTTATAGTTTATAGTTTAACTTAGCTGACAGTTTAGACTTTAAAAAAGGCCACAGCAGAGTGATTTAAAGAAATTTCATGTCTCATTTCTCATTTTTCCATGCTGTCAAATGAGATGTTTTATTATAATTTTCTTTCATTTGGTATATATTCCATGATGTGATGTGTTATTTTTCTCATTTCTTATTCAATAAAGGTAATCTATTTATACTACTTGGATATCTTTACTGTAAGTACTTGGAACTTATCTTTTTTTTTAATTATAATAACCTGAATAAAAAAATTTAAACAGTATTATGTGTAAATAGTACTATGAATATATACATAGAAAAATTTGAGTTGAATATATACATTTGTTCATCAATAACAATTATAATAAAACATATCAGACACACATCCGTAGATATAATAATTTGGAGTAAATATTCAGGAAAAAATTACAATCGTAGCATATTTGTAGCGGTATCTAAATAATAAAACCATTACTTGGACATCACGCGGAGACGATCGTCTTGGCGTGATCGATAAAAGTACTGGCATTCGAATCGGAAGGTGCCCGGTTCGAATCTATCCTAAATTGGTGATCCTGGACTGAAGTAAGAAAACGCAACTTTCTGAACTGTCGTGGCGCCATCTACCGCAAGAAAAATGAGTAATAATAAATAAGGAGAGAGTAAAAAAAAAACCATACTCTCTCTGAAACAAACGATACGTTATTTTTCTCTCATCTTAGCAAGAAAAATAAAATGAATAAATAAATAAAAATAATGAGAGAGAGAGAGAGAGAGAATAAAATATAAATAAACATGCTCTCTCCGAAACGAACGAAAAAGAAAAAAATCGTTCGCCTATCCTTCTCACTGGTGGGAGAGTAGTGTAGCGGTATCTAAATAATAAAACCAGTACTGGGACATCATGCGGAGACGATCGTCTTGGCGTGATCGATAAAAGTACTGGCGTTTAGATAGGAAGGTACCCGGTTCGAATTTATCCTACATATTCTATAAAAGAAATATAAATCCCTATTGCAAATAGTGAATATGGTTATTGCTAAAAAGGCTATTTGGTTACGCTAAGCTATTTATAGTAAGCCATTAGGTTATGGTTTGTAAATAATTTAAATAAAAACCTATATTTTCTGATGAAAATAAATTTTTGTGTGTGTAAAATAAGAGAAACTATTGGGGGGTTCACGCTATCTACTGCCTGAAATATTTAGCACAAACTTTTGTACATTGTTTTAAAAAAATTAAAAGAATTAAGTATGATATTAAAAGTATTTGTTCCTTTCTAAGCTTTAATTTTTTTTCTTAGCCAAACTATTCAAAAACGAAAAAGAAAAAAAAACCCAAACTTTCTAGCCCGTTATTTCCAAGACATTTTCGAAGGTGCAGAAACGATTTGAGGGCGCAAAATTTATAGTAACACGTTTGTCAAGGATATCGTTTCATATAAGATTAAGTAGAGTCGTTTCGAGTCCTATTTTTAGATAACGAATGCTATGAAATCGGTTGAAACGGAAAAAGATGTATGAACGTGACTACTGACTTTCAAGGCATGTTGCAGTTTAAGATGAAAAGTTTTTTCCCTTTATTTTTTTTTATTGAAGACTTTTGGGCTATGTTTTATCCTAGAAGCCATTTACGTCAAATGGTTCACACTTAACTATATTGATACTCGAAATGATGTCAAAGACATCACATTTAGCCTGTAATATATTAGTTGTTATATTGTGAAAGATGCGAAAGAGAGCGTATTCCGATGGTCAAATGCATTGTATAAGTTTATTTTATCTATAAAAATCATTCTATCAAGTAACCAAAAAAGTAATTCTATATTAGGAAATTATCACGGAGTAAGGATGAAAAATTCTTTAGAAGTACGGATGAATTTAAAAAATGTATATTTATGTAAAATACTGAAGGTCAAAGAAATGCATTAGTATATTTTATATAAAACTATTATTTTTCATGAAACATTTACGAAACTCCAAGATGGGTAAAACAAGGAAAGGTTAAGAAGAAACAATTTTTTTAGAAACATTTTATGTAAAATAACCCTCGAAAAAAAAAATATCTTCAAAACCACAAACATTTTTTTAGTATTTTTATACATCATACATTTAACATATGAAATCTTGATTTTTATTTAAATTTTGATTACTGAATTACCGTAAAATCCGGTGTATAACGCGCACTTTGAACACAAAAAATAGGATCGAAACTTAAGGGTGTACGTTATACGCCGGGTATGAAAACGTTAGTTTGAAAAAGAACAAAAGAGGTGAGCATAAAAAAAAATTACTTCTATATGTATCGAAACGCTGTTTATTTCATAGAAATGACTTGCCTTACTAACTAAAAAGAGTTGTAGTTGTAGAAGTACACTATTTTTTCAAAAGTCTGGGATAATACCACGAATATATTACTTCAAGACAGGAGAGCAATGTATACTAATATTTCATATTTCTTCGTTAAAAAGGGGGTGCACGTTATACGGCGAATATACCTAAAAATTTAAAAAAATCAGCTTCAAAGTGCAGGTGCGCGTTATACGCCGGATTTTACGGTACTTAGTTTTTGATTGATACAGTAATAATTCATCCTAATCAATGATTCTCTACTGTGCATGAAAACAGCAAGCTCTGCCCATAACTGAATTATTTTACAAAAACATTTCCCGATTTCCAATAATAATCTTTAAAGATTGGCTGTTTCATATCCTGTAAAACGACATGCAATGGCCGACATAACTACTAGTATACACATGGCTAGTAGAGATTTTTGTAGGGCGAGTGTTAGGCAGCAAGTAGAGAACGATACTGGATATCATAATTACGTTATGGTAGATTGCAAGTGCTAATGTTCGTCAAGTGTAGAATGTTTGATCGCAAGTCGAAACTATTGATGTACGACTAATTTCAGATACAATGAAAAGGGTGATAAGTACAATTATGATTTTAAAAGCTTACAAATAGAAAGATGCAATAAATTAGTTGTGTTTGTTCCACGAATTATTTGCTTAATTCATAGAGTTAAACCTCTGTTCTCCTCTGTTGATCTATGGATCGGTGCTAGTTCCCAGCCCGGGTTTGGGGCTGTTTCCACTGGTAGAAATATCGATGTAATGCTTATTTTTTTTCCAATTTTTTGGAGCTATAAGCTTTGTTTAAGCAACATTTCTCCATATGTCTATATTCGTATCTAACACTTATTGACAAAATAAAAGATACTGCTACATATTTTTGTTATATTTATTCACTTACTTATGTATATGTGGGGCTGTTAATTAATTTTAACTACATTAAAATAAAGATCATTACTATAATAAACGCAGTTATTTAAAATTCTGCCTGATATTTTTATCATCAACTCTTACAAATAAAATTAATAAACTACACTAGTTTTTGTTTTCAATACTTTTAATGAATGGTATGAACATTACGAACTGAATTACATTTTTTTTATTCTTTTTGAGATACGAATGAAATTATCGAATTAGTGTAAGACATATTGTAAAAAGAACTTCATCGAAATGTTTTACTGTTCGACCAGCTCTGAAATGCTCAAGTTCCTTCCAATAAGAGAAGTTAATAAAACAACAAGGCGTTCTTAAAAAATTCTCTATATCTCATATATCTTGCCAATTCACTGTAATTTTTTACCATTATTTCTATGTTAGTTTTATTCATAACTGAGAAAATATTTTTCTGTTAAAGGCATTGTTTAATATTTCAACATATTTCTTTCTAACTGCATATCACAGGTAAATAAAATATTCAACAAACAACTTACACATTAATGACCATGAACTTCTTAGAAGAGGAAAAATTTTCCCCTAAAGTACTTTTCTTGTAATAGCTTCCATGAAATGCTTTCATGGAAAAGAGGTTCCCAAGAGATTCGAATGAATCATCTCATAAATAAAGAATATTAGAATACGTAAAGCTATTTCTATTTATATATATATAGGATTCTTCTATATGTCTTAATGGATGTAATTGATGTTTTCTATTCTTTCTATTCTTGTATTTTTGTCAATTATCACCGTTTTTCATTCCTTATGTACAAATGAAAAAATAATTTTAAAAAATTTACTCCGCTAAATAATTATATTACAGAAGGTTCATAGAATTCTGCTATATTATGTTAATATGTATGTGTGAGTGAGAGAAAGAGAAAGTGCGTGTGGGCACATATTTATTAATGCTACACTGACATTATTAATTACTTTAATATTGATTTCAAGCATACTGAACAAATAATTAAAAATGTCTCGTACTGCAAGCAAAAGTTGGCATTTTCATTATAAACTGTACACTTCCGAAAAAGTTTCAATGTACCTTTCTCAGGAAATGCATTGTCTGTTTATTTATCGAAAGATAACATTACTTTCAAGAAGAAATCCCCAGAAATATACCAAAGCAACTGTTTCGTTGACGCCACGGCACTAAAGGGCCATTATGTGACCGATCAAAAATAAGAATTATTTTTAATGGATCAGTGAAGAAGGCAAACGTTTATTTTATTTTTATTAAAAAGCTTCTGTAAACAGCTTGAAATTCAAACTTTTTTAGAGAATAAGAGATAGCTACAACGGCTATGTAAAAGCTATATGTAGCTATTTAAAGGAGAAATGCTGATATTGTAGTATAAATAAATTATGCAAACTAAACGACAGTGAATTTTTTTCAAAGTTTTTAGTACTAATATCTAAATGCCTCAGTTTTTGTGATTTTTTTTTCTTTTTTTTAATGTTTTTGGTTTAAAAAATAAAAAAAAAGTAAGATTTTTTAAAATGACTTTGAACATCTTATAACTTATTGTTATTAGTACAGTGCTTCTCAAACTTTCTATACTCGTAACTCAATTTTCAATCATAATTTTCTTCGCCCCCCCTTACATACAATAATAATGCATTGAGAGTTCAATAATAATATATGCTTTGATATAAATCTACAGTACGACTTTAAATATAAACATACAAATTATCAAGATAAGTATTAAATTTGCATATAATTTTATGGCTTGCCCGTAGAGTCACTGGTGATTATTGAACTTGACTTAGTACTGTTAAATTAATTATGAAATACATGGTGCAGTACTGATACATTTATAAGTGTATTATATCAGAGTAAATGTGTATTTTATTTTTTATTAAGTCAGAATATATTGTTATATTTTTGCTTCCTTTCACAGAAAATTAATAATTTTTTTAAATAATGTTTGTTTTCGACTTTTTGATATACTCGCATCCCCCTCGTAGGGTTATCACGCCCCCTAAGGGGGAGCGCCCCACAGTTTGAGAAACGCTGTATTAGTAGAAGAAATAAGGTTAAACATGCATTTTCTGTTAATACTATCTTAGTAAGAATCACAGTAGTAAATTAATATAATTAATTAAAATTACTTATTAATTTATTTCTCTGATCGTCTTATTTTACTAAACATAACAATAGAAACGAGTTATTATGTTGGTAAGTCCTTCTCTCAGTATTTGAAATTCCTCATAGAAATTAACAACTGTGCTTACAACGAAAATAAAAATGTTTTTATATTTAAAATTGAACTGAAACTCCTTTTTTTTGTAATGCGATCGTAACTTCTTGTCATCGTGGGTGGAAATATTTTGAAATTATATACAATATAATCAAAGATTGTTTTACATTAAATAGCTAAATTTCTTTTGAAATTGATGTACTTTTTTCAGCTACGTAATCATATTTCATCTTCTTATGCTGGATGAAAATTGGAAAATGCATAAGTCGTAAAATACTTCATAAAACCTCACACAGCATGCAAAATACTTGTTACCAACAAAATGTTTCTTTAATCAATGATGGGAAATTTTGGAGACTTAAAAACTAGAGTATTATCTCAGCTGAAACGAATCCTGTCCTTGTTTTTTGCCACATACTAAAGAAGAGATGAGTTCGAAATTCTTTACATACAGAAATACTAGAAGAGAAAAGCTGGATATTTGGATAGCAAATTACATGTGTATGTATCACTAACATTTTACTTCCAGCGTTTCTCAAGCTGTAAAGGGGTGCTCTCCTAGGGGAGGGGTGTGATAACTGTACGTGGGGGCATGAGTATATTGAAAAGTCAAAAATAAATGATTATTTAAAAAAAAAAATTATTAATTTTCTGAAAGAAAGTAAAACAAAAGACATTCTGAACTATGAAAAATTACATAATACTTCGAAGTAGCTTAAAATATTTATTACTTAAAAGCAACCGATACAAAATTTAGTACTTATACTGATAATTTGTAATGCTTATATATAAGGCCGTATAGTAGCCTTAGTGTCAAAGTACATTATTACTGCTTTCAACACATTGCCATTCTATTTGGGAGGGGGCCAAAATTTACTATTGAAAATTTGGTCGTCAATATCGAAAGATTCCAAAGCACTGTTTTACTCAATCGAAATATGCAGGTTAAATTTAATGTAAATAAGTTTTAAATACTACTTCTATTGTCATATTGTGCAAAAATTATACTACTAAGAATATATGTTCTTAAAAATTATAAGGTCACATGNTTTTTTTTTTGTTTTTTTTTTTTTTTTTTTTTTTTTTTTTTTTTTTTGCAAATTTGTAAGAATGAATATATTCAGAATAACTTCAAAACACATTTGGTATCAATTTAAAAATATATTTAAGAAAAAAATTGGAGTATTATTCTATTTCTTTGAATAAGCTACAGAGTGGCTATAATTAAACTATAAATGCTCAAGGGGTGCTGGACAGAAAGCTACCGGGAATATATATATATATATATATATTCCAGTGATATTTAGTATCTACGTGTTTCAAAACATGCGCAAATCAAATATGGGGGAAAATGCCATTTTCAACCGATAGATGGCGCTCCGCTGTGTTTCAATACCTATCGATGGCATATAAGCAAATTTTAAGCTCATCGAACAATATAAAAACAAGACCATATTTAGTAATTTTCAATCATGACTCTGAATAAAAAGGAACGTGCATTTTTAGTGAAGATATTCTATCAGAATGATAGCAATCATCCAATAATTATGTGGAATGACTCGTGATTTTCTTGTGGACTCATATTTCTTTGAGACCCCAACTCCAAGTGGTCCCAAACGCTGTAATGTTACAGGGACTAGTTACAATGCAATGTTGAGAGGACAATTGATTCCAGCAACGCAAGAGAGACATTGTTTAGAAACCACGATATTTATGCACAGGACGGAGCACCCCCTTATATCGCTAAACTTTTTTAAAAATGTCGGTCATTTGGTGCGAACCGAGTCATAAACAAAGGTTTCGAAAACGCTTGTCCCCCACGTTCAGCGAACCTTAATTCTTGCGATTTTTATTTTTGGGGACATCTGAAGGATATGGTTTATAGAGAACGACATGCTTCTATTGCTGAATTGAAATCTATCATAACGAGATACACGTGAGGGGAGTTACAACAAATATTTTAAATGCGAAGTTGGACCATGCTGACTTACGTTTTCAGCATGTGGTTGCATCTGGTGGTTCGCATATTGAGCACACCATGTGATAATTTCATTGAATAAATAATGATGAAATTGTTTCCCCAAGCGTCTTATTAGATTGTTTAGTTTGGGATCTTAATTTACTTTAATTTTTGATTACTTGATACCTTAAATATTTAATTACTGAAGCGAATTGTATGGAATTTTGGTAAACTGTATGGGATGTTTTATATTGTTTATATGCCTCTTAGGATGTCATTATGCTCTATTTATCGGTTTGGGAAGTTGTATATGTTACTGGTGAGTGTTGAAATACTGTACAGTGCCATCTATCGGGTTAATGCGATTTTTTTTCCTTGCATATTTGACTGGCACATGTTTTGAAACGTGTAGATACCAAATTTTACTGGAATATTCCCGGTAGGTTTCTCTCCAGCACTCCTTTAGCATTTGCAGTTTAATTATGACCATCCTGTACTTCTAGTTTGCATGCCGAATGATATTTATTGTTTCGTTGGAGATAATTGTCCCCCAAATAGAGTTTTATTATTCTATTAAGCTTAGATTCAGGTTGATACTCAGCCAAAGTAATATTTATTATTATATATATATATATATATTTATTTTTTTACTTATATTTATTCTATGATTTAAACTAATATTTTGTAGATTTGGAGCACATCTATGTTATTGGAACTTTTGATTTGGCCCTTCTAAAAATCGTTGGAGGGTATCAAAAATGTGTATAACATTTGGGAGTACATTTTTACCATCAACTCTGTGTGAATTGCATTTTTCCCCATGTGAAAAAGATCTTCGCACCATAATGGAATCACCTCTTTTTTCCCCAATACCACACAGTATAAAACTTATGAAATTCTTGTCTTAAAATATTTCAATAGTAGTCAATATTGTTCGGCCGGTCTAAATCAAATTCCTCTTGTCCAAAAAACAATATCTCTGCTCTATATAGGTTCAAGATCTGACATTGTTTTTTCATTTTAGACATGCTCCTTTATTATATTTCAGCAGTCATAGCTTTATTCTGTAGAAGCAGTAAGAAGTATTCGACTTCATATACTAGTAGTTTCATGGGACACTTATTCACTTGACTGTTGTACTATCTCTGTATTTTCCATTTCTTCTTTCAAAGTTTGTCTATTATAAGGTTCTGTTTGTGGTAAATATTTTTCCGTGTTCCGTTGTTTTACTAAAAGTATTATGAATTTTAAATCCAGAACAATTAAGAATAATACTTTTGCCACGACAAAATTTGCCTTTTTCCTTTGTAAAACCAAACTGATTTTATGTTTAGTTCAGAGCTCATTTTATTAATATATAAAGAAACAGGTTTGATTCTGTTAATCTTTTTCCTTTTTTCCTACCTTTTTCAAATGTTTTAATTCTAACTCTGAACTGAAACTAAAAACCATTTATGTTATTGGAAAAGTAAAAAGGTGGAAGCTTCACAGTTTTAAAAATTTGGTTTGGAAAATATGTTTTTGATCTATTTTACTTTTCGAAACTAAATCAACACAATAAAATTGCCCTTTTTTTTCATGTACTTCTCTTGAAATTCGATTCTGAGTGGTCCTATAATTTTGTATTAAACCACATTTTATTTGATTCTAGAATAAATGTTCAAAGAAACTCAGTAATTTTCATTCATATTGAAAACTCATTGCTTCTTACATTTTTCTTTATTTCGTAAAAAATGACCACACCTGGATAAAAACCATATGTATAATTTATTTGAAAAACAGAAGAAAAAAAAAGGCTATGAAATTTTATTAAGAGAAAATTTTTCGAGAGAATATATTTCTAGTTCGATCTTGAATAATAAAAGATTAAAAGTGATCTCCAATACTGATAATTAGAAAATAAATGCATCATTCTTAAAGAAAAATCATCTTTCTGAAATCGAAAATTTAGAGAAATGAGCTAATGAACTCCTAATTAGTTCCAAGTAATCTAATTAATTAATTAACAAAGCTGCTTCTCTGACACCGCCATATAATTTACGATGCATAAACACATACAAAGGTATTCACTATTTATTTTAGGCTAGCGTTTACTGAAATAGGGGGCACTTTGCCGGAAAATTGAATTCAACAATTCTAAATATTTGCTTAAGTTAAATATCAAATTCATTCAATTTTGAAAAATATACTCCTTATACTTACAAAAAGGAATAACATAAAAACCATTCAAATATCATACATTTTATGTTATGCAAAGAACTTATACTATGTATGAATGTAGCAATTATATATATATATATATATAAACACAAGAAATATAAAGTTCAAAGTAGGTCGTTGCAATGGCAAAATACTTTTACCAAACGATTTATATCCCGAAGTAAAACATTTTAAATAGAAATACGTTACAGACTTCGAAACAAAAATAGTGGTTTCAAGATTGCCTAAAAATTCTTAAAAAATTGATCTAATTTTTGAGTTAGACTTGGCTTTCTAATTACAATAAAATTATGATAAAAATTATCTTTCGATTGATTAAAAAAACTGATTTTTTATAATAAGTTTACTTCAAACCACAGTATATATACCAAAAATAAGAAAATAATTAATCCTTTATCCATACGTTGGACTCCTTAATTTCCTATTGGTGAGAACAGGAGTGAAATTTGATATAGAAAAATGAAAACATATATATTTTTTTTAACTTTATGTATAAGATTTACACTTAATATTAAAAATTAAATACTCTCTAATTTAAAATATCACAATCTGTAAAACTCTGTGAAAAATTTTAATACTCAAATAAGAGTTTATTCATCTTTTGTGTAATGAAAAACATGCATTTCTTCAAAGCAAAAAAAACCCTTCCTAATATTTTAATAATTAAGTCAAAATACAGGGACTATAAGAGTAAATAAATTTCCATGCAATTTGATGCCATGTTTTTGTTTAAAACTTTGATAAATCTATAGAAGCGAACAATAAACAGCTATTTACTATTCATAATTATAAAAAAAATAACTATTCAAATATTTCCTGTAAACAAGTATTGTTTACAGGAAGATGTTTCAGACATCAATAAAAGTTGTTTTTATAAATTGTTGTAAAATGCGTCATAAGAAAATCTAAATTTCAAAATATAAAAGAACTTTTAACTTCAATAACTTAATATAATTAAAGTAACTATAAGTAAAATAATATCAAAATACTTTTTTTCAATTGATGCACATAAACAAAGGTAAAAAAATAAATTTTCAATTTTCTACTCCAGTGATACTCTAATCTTTTTTTTTTTTTTTTTTTTTTTTTGCGGTACACTTTTAACGATTTCAAAATTTGGCGGCACATTAACAATATGCTAAAAAATATCTTACTTTAATGTATTACACTATGTAAAATAGTTTATATATGAAAATAATTTTCAATGTTAAATAAAATAATGTGTACGTAAAGTCAACAAAATGTTTATTGAGTAATTAATTAGAAATTAATAATAAGAATCCATTTAATGCAAAGTCTGAACTTGATGATTTCTGAGAATTTTGCTCATATTTGGCCGTACAAATTATAATACCAATCTCACTTTGTAGTCTACATTTAAAAGTCTTTTTTTTTCATTTTTATATTTGTTAATGCTGAAAATTCGAATTCATGTAAATAAGAAGTAGAGAATTATAACAATATTTTTAAGACTTTTATGGCTCTTATGAGATAATCGCCTCTAATT
>BMAV01019187.1:200202-238645 GCA_019973955.1 Trichonephila inaurata madagascariensis
AATTTTGATTGAAAATTGGGTCGCCAGTATTGAAAGTTTGAGAAACAGTGAATTACAGTAAAATTATGATAAAAATTATCTTTCGATTGATTAAAAAAACGGATTTTTTATATAATAAGTTTACTTCAACCCACAGAATATATACCAAAAATAAGAAAATAATTAATCTTTAATCTATACGTTGGACTCCTTAATTTCCTATTTTTGAGAACAGGAGTGAAATTTGATATAGAAAAATTAAAACATATTTTTTTTCACTTTATGTATAAGATTTACACTTAATATTAAAAATTAAATACTCTCTAATTTAAAATATCACAATCTGTAAAAATGTGTGAAAAATTTTAATACTCGAATAAGAGTTTATTCATCTTTTGTATAATGAAAAACATGCATTTCTTCAAAGCAAAAAAAAAAAAAACTTCCTAATATTTTAATAATTAAAGTCAAGATACAGGGAATATAAGAGTAAATAAATTTCCATGTAATTTGATGCCATGTTTTTGTTTTAAAACTTTGATAAATCTATAGAAGCGAACAATAAACAGCTATTTACTATTCATAATTATAAAAAAATAATTATTCAAATATTTCCTGTAAACAATACTTGTTTACAGGAAGATGTTTCAGACATCAATAAAAGTTGTTTTTATAAATTGTTGTAAAATGCGTCATAAGAGAAAACCTAAATTTCAAAATATAAAAGAACTTTTAACTTCAATAACTTAATATAGTTAAAGTAACTATAAGTAAAATAATATCAAAATAAAAATACTTTTTTTCAATTGATGCACATAAACAAAGGTGAAAAAATAAATTTTCAATTTTCTACTCCAGTGATACTCTAACCTTTTTTTTTTTTTTTTTTTTTTTTTTTTTTTGCGGTTCACTTTTAACGATTTCAAAATTTGGCGGCACACTAACAATATGTTAAAAAATATTTTACTTAAATGTATTACACTATAAAAAATAGTTTATATGAAAATAATTTTCAATGTTAAATAAAATAATGTGTACGTAAAGTCAACAAAATGTTTATTGAGTAATTAATTAGAAATTAATAATAAGAATCCATTTAATGCAAAGTCTGAACTTGATAATTTCTGAGAATTTTGCTCATATTTGGCCGTACAAATTATAATACCACTCTCATTTTGTAGTGTCTACATTTAAAAGTCTTTTTATATATATATATATTTGTTAATGCTGAAAATTCGAATTCATGTAAATAAGAAGTAGAGAATGATAACAATATTTTTAAAACTTTTATGGCTCTTATGAGATAATTGCCTATAATTTTAATCCAAATGAACTACCGTATTTCGTCGGATCTAAGCAGCATTTTCTTCTTTTTTTTCCAATGTTATCTCTACGGAAAATAGGGTGCCGCTTAGAATCGAGGGAAAAATACATTCGTTGGATAGGGCAATTAGAGCAATTACAATTCTCGTAAATATTTAAAAGTTTATAATACTGGGGTAAAAATTTAATTACTCTTTTAAATTTTTTACATTTTAAATTTATTTTATTTTCTTAAAATTGGATGTCAATAAACCATTTTACACTATTTTTCATTTTTTACTAATGCGTGTTGAGAATTTGGTCTTAGAATGTATGGTTGCTTAGATTCAAATAAATACGGTAATGGACTCTTCTTAAGTTTTGAAATTAAATCTTGATTATTACAGAGTGAAAATATAGTTTTTTTCATCTTCTTTCAAAGCCAATTCATGTACAGAAATATCCGTAATCACTAATGGATTATGAACCCAATCAAAATTTTTTTTATTCGTCTATCCAAAAAAGGATAAATTAATTATACCATAAATACCCTTAGTTTAATTCTATAAAACAGTCGAATGTTTCGGTTCTGGATTTTATTTTTTCTTAGAGTATAATTAATAATTTAAAAAAAAATGGCGGCACACAAAAGGACCGTAGCACAGTGGTTGAGAATCACTATTCTACTCATGTATGAAATAAATTATATTGTATTAAATATTTTAATTATTAATTTACAAAAACTAATACTTAGCTTTAAGATATTAGACAACCCTAAACTCATGAATTTTGCCAAAAATTGACAAATTTCTTTTACGATTTTATTTTATAGGTCATCTTATTAGCTTTATAAAAATACCATGTTTATTATTTCCCATTCACTAGAACAAAAACTACGAGTGTTCAGTAACAACAAATATCACAATTTAAACAAGATGTCATACATTAAAATGCGTTTTACTAAAAAAGTATTTTTTTAAATGCCCTAACGGGGACAGCGATTGCTCAAAAAGTTTTCTAAATAATTAACTGAATTTTTTTATGTATGTTCTGTATAATAGTAGAAGTCTTTTAACCTTCAGATTTATCAATCACTGTTATTACAAAATTTGCAGTCCCTTATGTGAATATAATCACTGTTTTTTAAAGTATAATTTCATATATAATAACTAATATTAATTGCTCTAGTTTTTGTAAAAATTAAAATATCTGTTATCCTGAAGTAAATTTCAAAAATGAATAGCAAAACAACACATCAAAATTGAAAATTTTTTCATAAACCTTTTGTAGGAAATGGGTCCCGTTTATGTAAGTTTTTGTAAATTTTTACCAATTTTTTTCCCATTTTAGTAACACTAATTTCTTTTTCTCCCCTTAATTTGAACATATTTTTTCTTAAAAAGTGCTAAATAAATCTAAAAACCACAAAAAAATCTCCATGTTTTTTTTAAAAAGTTGTCGCAAGTAGTCGGATACCTTAATATCTTCAGAAAAACATATAACTTTTCTGCAATTAAATAAAAAGTGAAATCTGGAGGTAGATTTCAGTACTAAACATCTCAACTCCATTAGTCACAAGTTTTGACTTCACTTCCTGAACGAACCGCGTGGTTCCTTTGAATCACGGCGGCACAGTCATTCCCGTGCGTCACGTTTCGAATCAATAGGCCAAAACCCTTCCCTAAGCAAAACATTCACAGAACAAACCGCTCCAATATATTTTTTTTTGCTCTCTTTTCCAGTCCATATATACATCTTCCTCTTCCTCGTAACGATGTCAGAAAGTGGTGGGGGCGGAAGAGACCCCTGGAGGGACATCTGGGGTGTTCTTGATACACTGACTCTCTGAATCAGTTCATTTATATTCTGAACGCCTGTGATTTTTCCTTACCCTCTGTCGCTTGTTTGTTTGCTTGTTTACTCGCGAGCTTCGTTCCTTCCCTCCCCCTTGTCTGACTAAAAGCCGTGGTCCTACTGCGCGTGTGGTGGTGACATGAAAAAGGATAAAAAGGGAAAAGAGAGTGTTTTCTTCTGAAAGGGCGTCGAGTATTTGTCGATTTTTTTCGGGGCTCCGCTACCGCTCCCTGTCCCCTTGCGCTCCTTCTCACACGTTTTGTGCGATGCTTGAGAATGTGTTTTACTAGGATTTACATTTAAGCGTTGCCTTGGCTTATTTTTTCTTTCATCCGGGGTAGGGTGATCAGGAGGGTTTGTACTGCGCATATTGAATAAGATTTCGATCGACTAAGAGCTACTGCTGAAGATTTTTTTTTCAGCTTTTTTTCCCTCCTCCTCTTCCAAAAATTTCTGTTTTTCCCCACTAGTTGACTGTGCTGAAGATGAAGAATAGAGTGTCAGACTACATCATCCCTGAAGCATCTCAAATTCGAGTAAATGTTTCTTAAATTAAAGGTGTCATCCATCTTACGTTCGCAAAAGTTATCTGATTCCGGATCTTCGGTTTGGAAAAAACCGTAATCGAGTTCGTGCTTCTGCTACATTGTAAGATAAGGAGCTACCCACTTAGCGTTTAGAATTTAAATGAAATTTAGAGCCTTTCTTTAAAGAGTTTCGTGAGAGGTAAATTTTTCTAAAACCACATAAGAACTTATACTTAAAGGACTCGTTTCTTTACCGTCTTTCTCTTTATAAAAGTAGCTACTTGAGAGTCAACGCATGCTTTTAAAGAAATCCTCAATTATTTATAGAATGTACTCAGTGTAAATAACGATGAATTTTCGATTTCTGTAATCGAAGTTAGGAATGTTTACCTTTGATAATAAAGTTAGGACATAATTTTTTCTTCTTTTTTTTTTTTTACTTTAAATCAAAAAAGGCTGATGTCGAATATTTGTAAATAAGATTTTCAGTTGATGGAATTTTTTAAAAAATTCCTTACTTTATACAGTATTTTTCATCGTTTTTTAGTTAGAATAGTTAGAATGTTTATCAATATTCTCTTAACGATATGTTTAAAGAGAAATTTCAATCATAGATGAAATTTGCCTGTTCAGAAGTGTCTATGATTTTTAGACACGTATATAAAAAAATAAAAATACTAGTACTATAACTAAGTGTTTAAAAAAAGAAAAATGTTTACTCATTTGATACTTATGAAAAAGTAACGGAAAGAATACATTTCCTCCCCTTAATACTTCTTACATTTATCTAAAATTCATGTAAATTTTACAAATTGTCTGGGTAAAACATTAAATATTGAATCTATTTATATTAGCCATCTGTTAAACAATCTATTAAATATTGAACAAATTATTTTTCCTTAAGTACACATAATTCAATTTCTTTTAAAGGAAAATGTGATATTTGTCTCAATCAGAAGATATACATGTATCTGTAAGAAATCAAAATAAAGCAAAGTAAATGAATATTAAAACTAAAATTAGTATATTTAATAAAAGACTATTACTGGCTCGTCACTATATAAGATAATTCAACTTTAGGAAATCAGTCGAAACTTACGAGGCATATGAGATTTTTAAATTGTTTTAAAAACACGAAACATTTTATTTCGGATTATATTTAAAAAAATTCAGACGTCGCACAGATAGCAAGAAATTTATTTAAATAAACTGTAACATATTACACAAGCAAAGGTAAATATGCAAAATACATGCATTTGTCCTTACATTTTTAGTTTTAAATAGGCTTAATTACCTACAATTATTTGAAATTTGTTTTATATTTTGAAAATCCTTTAACGATTAAAATTAAATATCTATAAAACTTAGAATATTTAATGAAAATGGTTAACTAAATTTAACTAATTATTTATTCTAAATTCGGGACATTTCTGTATAAAAGTACTGGTTTTGATCAAACGTTTTCAACTCAATGAATCCTTAGAATTATAAGGTGTATTTGGGGAACCCGACTCCCCTCTTAGAACATAGATAAATATAATACTTAAAGTAGATCAACATTTCATAGTAATATATAAAAACAATGTTAAAGTATATGTTATTTAGTAAAAATCTCCAATATATGAATGTAATTTATCCATTAATAGCATTAAGTATTCCATGTGTCTCATCCACTTAGAGAATATGAATCTATTTTGAATACGCATTTATAATCTTCTTTTCGAATTTTTTTCTTCCACTGATGGAATCTCTGTCTATACCTCACGAAAACCCAGGGTTCCTTGGAACACAGTTTGAAGAGCATCTGTTTAGAGGAATTAAGAACACCTTATTTGAAACTTATCATACATATTTTATAGTATAACACAGCAATATCTTTGAAAAAGTTTGGAGGATTGCTTTAAAATATAGATTATTGATAGATTTGGGATGATTATTTACATAACTATAAATTATTCAATTGGTGCTCAGATGCTCCGAAAAAGCATGTACTTAATTGTAAGATTGTATTTTTCCTTTCAAGTTTTTACAACTTGAACACTTAAGACACTGAAATTTTGTTTTTAATGTAATACATATAAGCTCTTTTAAAAGACTACTGAATTTAAATTTCAATTATTATAAAGTTTAGGAAAGAGTAATGCAATCTCTCACAGGCTTTTCTTTATAAAATTCATGATAGATTTTGTAAGTTTATCTGAATCCTTATACAATATTTCATCACAAATCTCTATTATTATTTTACTAAGATATTGGCTACATCATTGTTAAACAGATATATTGAGGTGCAGCTTAGTTGTTTACATCAATTTTTTTTGTTTAACAATATATCATTGCGCACACTGTAATATTAACAATTCATAAAACAAACTGTAGAATATTTTATTTTAATATTTTTTATCTGTAAGGTGTTTGTCGCAATAGTTGTATAGTTCATTACATGACCTTTGGAACAAGAACATACTCCATTAAGATCTAGAATGATAAATCCGTGAAATCCTCTACTCTACCATATGATTCTCAAACATTCATCATTAAATGGCATCGTGGACAATACGCATAAATTGCGATGCAGGCATAATGCATTTCAAAGGTAAATACACATGATCTCAGCACTCAGCGAAGACGTGAGGACAATTACCCATTTGCAGGTAATTCTGACGTTTGAATTTCCCCCACTACAGCATTCTATCAATGTAATGGAATCAATACTAGTGTCATATCTTAAAACATAATTATATCGATTATTGTATCATATTCTCCGTTTCTTATATACACTGAAATTTCTAAGAGTTTTTTTTTTATAACATTACCATTTAACAGTCATGTTTTCGCGCACATAACGGTGCACTATAAGAAAATTAATAACCAACTCAAATCGCTAATAATATTCATCATCATCATTACAGCAATTTAATTTGTTCTTGCTCTTCAAGAGTAAATTAATCATTCCTTATATACAATATTAGGAAATAAATTGGTTATGCTAAGATTATAAAAGATCAATATATCCAGATCAATTTGAAAGGTATTTTTCATTCAATATTTTTGGTATTTACGTAAAGGTATTCAATAAACAGGAGTTAAGAACCTATGCATGCGTTTAACACTAGATTAGCCAATGAAGTCATTTTGACTGCTTTTTAATTTCAATTAGAAAAACAATGATGTATATAATGACACAATTCCTTAGACTTTTTTGGAATATATTTTTTTCCAAGTGAAGTAAATTATTTTTATTGTTAATATTTACTAATAACTTGTTTTATGTGACTTTAAATAATATAAAAAATATAAAAAGTTTATACTAAACAAATTTTTTTACACATTAGTTATTCTTTCACAATGCAGTCATTTTGACTGCTTTTGGGCAATATAGGTATATACTTTCAGTCCTTCTAGCGTTAATCTCTAACTTAAAATATTTAGACAATTTTAAAAGATAAGACAACACTTCTCCTGCCATCCAATAGAAGCATACATTTGATTTCTTTTTATCTAATGTTTAGCAAAATGAAATTGTTGTGCGAAAATTGGACTTCATCCCTCTGAAAACTATCCCCTTTTAAATACTACACATCTAAAAATTATGTATTTCTTGCAATACTTAAACATTTTGTTAACAGTAACATCCTTTGAGTTACCTAAAGATTTGAATCTATTATTTTTCTCCTGAGCTAAGCATATATTTTGAAAAATTTAGAATAATATTTGACTCTTTAAAACGTTTTTGTTTTTGAATTTAATTTCGGTATTTTTTCTTAAGACAATAAGCACATTGTTACCCAAAATATTTAATAATTACTTTGAAAATTGAAAAAAAATTCCTTCCAGCAACAACTTCATGTTATTTTTATGTGTAGCGAAGCAGGGAACTACTGTTATGGTGAGCTAAGGTGCAGCTCTGTTTAGGTCACTGTTAAGGCTGGATTATTCCTAAGACAGGCACGTTAAGGTATCCGACTACGTTCGGAACCATGCTTTTAAAAAAACACATAAATGGATAATTTGCATGATATTTAGTGTCACTTAGATTAGAATACATGTATAAGTTTATTTTAAGGACACTATGACAAAAAATGATTTAAATTCAATATTTTGGCAAAAAATTAACTTAGCATAACTTTTTTTCAAAATGGTCTTCGTTTATAAAAAATGCTTCTATTATAATAATATTTTGCTTATATAAAGTAAAGACTTCTCCAGAGAGTCTGAACTAGAATTTTTGAAAAATTCACATTATTTTCAGAGTTACTACCCATTGAAATAATTATTGGAGTATTTTCTTAAAATTTCTTCCCTCTGTTGTAGTAAAATATAGATACACCACTTCCAAGTTATATAATTCAAAAATTCTAGTTCAGCCTATGTGGAAAGGTCTGAGCTGTATACAGACAAAATATTATTATAATAGAAGCATTTTTCATAAAAGGAGAATGTTTTGAAAATGGGTCATTCTATGTTCATTTTTTGTCAAAATATTGCACTTAAATAATTTTTTATTATAATACTATTCTTAAAACAATTTTATATACGTTTTCTAATCTAAGTGACACTAAATATTATCCATTTTTATACTTTTAAAAAATCACGGTTCCGAACGTAGTCGGATGCCTTAAGACGGCATTGGAATGTTCATAGATGTTCACATTACAGGTACACAGTAAATGTTACAGTCCTGGTCAATCTGGAAGTTGATCGGTGAGAGAGACCATGTACTGAAGCTTGTATAAGTGTCTCTCTAGTGACTGTGAAGCTCCTTAGGGTATCCAGAGTCTCTTGGTTTCCCTTTCTGGTGTCTCTTGAAAGATTGAATACGTCAAGCACACAAAAGTGACATGTGATGCAGAATCACTTCTGTTTGGAAGTAGCCAGGATTCCTATTCTACTATTGGTCCTAGTCCCGATCATGCGGAGGACTTTGATGCCGGAGATTGGTGTGGAAACTGCGCTGGTCACTTCTTTGTCGACTGGATAAAGGAAAGTTACAGGTTGACTTTCCTTAGAACATAAGAGTCGGGGTGTCCAATCTGGGATACTTTTCCACTCGAAACTACTCGACCGTTCAGACGTCCCTAATTCTTTAACAGGAAAGGGGTCCTTAGACTTATGGAGATCTCCGCATATGCAAATGAATGTTCACTCTTTAGGAACTTATTATTATTTCTAGGAAGTTTTTGCTCATTATATAGAAGTAACAGTATTCCTGTTATAAAAAAACAAAACAAATATATTATTTAAAAATCAGTTTATTTTCCTAAGTTAATAAAATTGTTCATATTACCTCATTAAAGATAGCATACAAGGCAATATAAACAGCCTATATTCCGCACATTTCCAAGCAACCTTCTCTATCCCTAACAATCTCTGAAAATGACGTGAAATTCTGACATCCGTCATCATCAGTGGAAAAATAAAAGACCGGAATTTCCTTTTCTCATCTTCAAAATATTAAATAAGAATAATTAAATGAGTTTTCTGAGAAATTGCATCTATTAGCATCTTTAAATCATACACGAAAAATTTTCAACCAATTGTAGCTGGTGTTGATGGTGCGGCATTGCTAGTTAGCAGTATATTCTCAAGACATTTTATTAATTAAAAGTTAATAATGCATATAATTTTTTTTAAAAAAAGATTGCTTTACTAATAACAACACTATTTTCTTCTAATATTTCATTAGTTTGATTATTTTTGTAACATGTATTAATTGTTCGTATTATTTCATTTTTAATGCAATCATTTGAATATGAAATTATATAAAAGAACAATAATTCAATTCTTATTACTCAAACATTTGAGCGTGTGAAATACAAACTCAGAGAACATAAATGTATGAAAAAGGAAGATTAAAGATTTCAAGAATCCCGGTATCATTAAATATAAGCATTGTTTAAATATTTCAACCAACCCAAATCTGCAAAAATGAGGTTATTTAAATCTTGTGTTTTACTGTAAAGTAAACTTCAATGATTTATTCTTTACAGCATATCGGCGCATAATGCGCATGTTCAATGCAAAAAAAAAACGATTGAAATTTACATGTGCGTTTAATATGCTAAATGAAAAAAAAATGATAGATTTAAATGCATGGAAAAAAATTAGCAAAAAATGTTAGATTTATACATGCTTCAAAATGCTGCTTATTTTGAGAAAACAAGTAATATAAAAAACAATTTTTTAAGTCAATTCCTACTTAAATCAACAAAGAAAAATTTTATCTTAGCTACTTTTTATTAAATATTTACAATTAATATAAATATGAATATAAATATTAATAGCGTATTGTCATCTAAAACAATCGTGTATATAAAATTTCAGTTCAACTCAATGCTTTAAAACACGAGAAAAAAAAATTCTTTTAAAATTTTGACCCAAGTCGCCAAAATGGTCTCTAAGTGGCCAAAAATGATGCCAACGTGGCTGCATTTCTAATTCTTTGAATAATTATTTTTAATCAATTACTTTTTATTAATTATAATTAAATTACTCTATTGTCATCCAAAATAATGATGTATATAAATTTTCAGCTCAATTGACCGCTTAAAAGTGTATTTTATTAACGCGATTGAAAATTTCACCAAGATAAATAAATAAATATATAGAGAGTGTGAGTTAATAGTGTGGGAATTGAATGACAAACACCTTATGAACTTAAAAAATTTATTTTCGGAGAACATAAAGAAAATGTCATATTCAGCCCCATCATCGAATTTTGTTTCATCTTCATCACTGTTGATCTGCTAAATAAATAATCTTCTTCCATTCCACCTAAATTGTTAGATATACTATTTTTTAAATGACTTTTGAATTATGTCAGGTTTAATTTTATTCCATGCTTTCAGTATCCATTCTCGCTCAATTTTTAAACTGGCATGACACATCTTGCCTCCTCCTTTAGTAAATGTTTTTCACCTTCTAACATCCACATATTCCGCTGTCTCTTTTAATTTTCTTTGAACAGTTTATTGATACACGCATCTAAAAACTGAACTAATGGATTTAATCCTCCTGGAATAACTGTCATGTCTATGAGACGTTATTTCATCAATTTCTTTGCGTTATCCGTTGATGGGTTATGAGCAAGTCACAAAGTAAAAGACTTTCAGGATTCTTTAAGACACCAGGACGTTTTTGCTAAATATTTCTTATCCACAATTAAGCACTATTTCCATCCTTTATCTTTTCTTGTGAACACGGATGAAAAAACCCATTTCGAAAATTATTTTTCAAAATCACCTTTAAAAAAAAATGTCATGCGTTTCAATTTGGCACTGTCATAAAACAGAGAAGCACTAAGGAGAAGAGAGATTTTCGTGACCTGTGTTTTTGATCCTTTCACACCAATTGTTTTATTTCCCATTATATCAGTCATTACAGGTGTTTCATTCATGTATCCAATAAGTGATATTAAAAAGAATGTTGCCTCCGTAGGTTAGTAACTTACTTCTGGAAACTTATCAATTTGTGTTGTCCAAATCTTCCAGGAGCCTTTGCGAAACTTATATACTTTCATGTTATAAGTAGACCAACTCAAAGTTGCTTCAAAATGTTCATTATCATTTGAAACTCTTTTTTCGCATTTCAAGGCAAATAAATGTAAACCGTTTCTAGTAATTGATCTGTTCTAGAGATTTTCTAGAATCCAGTGTATGACACTTTTTTCTACGAATTTTTTTACTTGGTGTATTAATTATTTTAATTTTATTTTACTTTCTTTTTATTTTTCTTTAATTTATTTATTTTTATTTTCATGAGCTCCTTCGATGTTATGTGGTTTCCATTTTCTCTTCGCGAATTGAACCAATTTGCATCTAAAACCAGCAAGTATTGTTTCAAATATGTTTTCCCATGTTTACTACTAAAAGAACCCTACATCAACTATATTTGAACTAAATAAATCAAGATTTGCTAAAGTCTTTAACATTCACTTAAAAAAAAGGTTTCAAATGACTGAAGAAAGAGAAAAATCTGAGTTTCAATTCTGTGAATTATCTTCTTATTTATCCGGTCTTACCCTAAATTGTGTGTCCCCCTATTCTCGAAAACCTAGAAAAATATTACTGTACACATTTGCATTGAATACGACCAACCCTGTTAACTGAATTATTTATTCCTGCACATTTTTCCTTCTTTTATCTCCCTTTTATCGCTTGCCAATTCAGTATACCATTGTTCAAAAGTCGAAGAAAATCCTTCAACTTAATAATTTTAAAGAGTTAGAGCACATCTCATATGAACACTTCAAGTTTCTTTATAAAGAAAAAGATAAATATACGAGGATTACACCTAAAATTACAAAATGAAGCTTATAATTATAGGGGTGCACGGTATATGTTGGAATATGGGGTAATTTTTCGCATTGGGATATTTCCTTTTATAAAAATATAATAGTACTTCATTCTCTTTCACATATTATAGTAAAAATGTTTTATTTACTTTTGCATTGTTTTTTGATCATTAGAAAAGTATTTGATGTCTGCCTTTTTAACAACAACAACAAAAAAAAACCTTAAATGATAAATAATTTTTTATTAGAACAAAATCTCTCTGAAATTCAACAATATTTTCTTTCTTAAAGAATTTATTTTAGATTGGAAGAATGAATTCCGTTTCATAACTAAGGATTATTGTATTATGTTATCCTAGTGTTTTAATCTGGTAATATTCTTTTTTTTTATTTCACAAGTGAAAGTTATCAACCTCATTCTGAGGCTACTTCAATGGGTTTTGGTCACAACATCTCTTACAACTAACATCAAATTTTTCTTCTTCTCTGCGGTTTCCAAGGCTTATCTAGGAATTTCAGAAACCAAAGAAATAAGCTTGCGATCATTGTTTACGAAAATATGATAAACACATGCTGCAGTACCAATAAATCAGGGGGCGTAATCTTTATTTTTTTCTTCCGAAATGGCGCTATCTTTTGTTTTGTATAGGAGTTTCTTTATCCATGTATGTGTATTTTCATTGAATTTTTGTATTTTGTTTTTTTTTCTGCTTTCTTTTATTAATTTAAATGAATAATTTAAAAAGAAATGTAGATTTTTCTTGACAGGAGTTTTGGGGCACTAAAAAATATTTTAGGTAGTCTCTTTTATGAAGAAGTATATCTGTTTTTTTTTAAATGGTACAGAATATTTCACACATATATTGTAATAGACGGTGTTAATAGTAAAAAACATTCAAAATATATTTATTTTTTTCAATTTGCATTTTTTTAAAAAAAAAATCACTTTTATTATATCAAATTAAATGAAACATTTAAAATTCTAAATTAACATTATTTTGTAGAATTTAAGTATTCGTATTTAAATATTTGAAAAAGAACTACACAATAATTTTTTAAAAAAATGTGTTTTATTTACTGTTCAATAATTTTTAAGAATTCATCACAAATGATTTAACTTTCATGTATGAATAAATATTTAGAAGCTGTATATTCTGAGCAATAAAACTAAACACACTTAATATATATATATATATATATGTTCTTCAATTTTCCCCAACTAAGATCATTTTTTTAAACTTTAAATATGTTTCTTTATAAAGTATTAATCCACTTGTAATAAAATTCTAAGTATTTGCTACAGAAAAATGATATGAATGATAAAAGAATAGGGAATCCCACAGACATTATTGGATAAAATACAGAGCATTATTGGATTATTGGTTCCATTTTACTTTATGTAATTTTGCTTAGTAATTCTCTACTTAATGTTACAAATTGTTTAATGTCTAATATAACTCTATGTATCATTTAACTTAATGTGTTACGTCACTTAAATCTACATTTTGACAATTCCCAAAGGTTTAAATTTACATAATTGTAATTTTCAAGGAAACAGATATATAAACAAGTTTCTCATTTAAGAACGTGACAGCGATAGGATGAGAAATTAATAGTTTGTTATAAGTTTTAATGTGATGTATTGTTTTATTTTGATGGCTGGATTGCATAGAAATTGTTCTTATTAAAAAAAATCTACCGATATTAATTTAACAATTTTTTTTTTTATTATGAAATATATTGTCTATGAGATTTCAAAAGGGTTAAGGTTTTTTTAAATAACGTATGAAAATGCGTCGACCTTTTTAAGAGTTAAAACAAGTTTTAAAAAATATTTTTTAATCATAAACTTAAAGGAGAATAAATTAAGGGCCATTTTATTAACGAAATTAAAAGCAAGAAAGGGACTACTTAGTTATTGCTAAATGCTATTGCCTAAACCTCATGAACTAAAGATATTGAATCAAATATCGAACCAATTGTTAAGTTTTTGAGATGCAATATTTTTTTAAGAATTTATAGCGCAGTATTCATTAAACGTAAGTAATATATTGTAGATTTTTTTTTTAGTTGCTTGTCGGAAATCTGAAGTATTTTCGTGAATAATATACAATCAAAAGAAGATATTATCATGCAACTTTTATGTACCTTTTATATTAATAAAAGTCTTCACCTGATTGAATTAATAAAAATCTCCGTTTCCATCTTCTACAGTCAAACCTCTCTATAACGAAGTCACTAAATCCCTGAAAAAAGTTCGTTATATGAAAAATTCGTTACATAAAGGTTCCTCTTTCAATATACTTTATAAACCACATAAAACAAAGTTTAAATTCAGGAACACTTTTTATTAAAAAAAAGTAATTAGTCACTCCGTTTTGTAAATTAATTTCTATTTATTTTATATATCTTACTTATAGAAAAAAGCTGCATGAAGAACAAGGAAAAAAAAATGTCGATGAATACACTTTATTTTCAACATTAAGAAAGTAATTTTATTTTAAGATTACTGAATCATCATTTTCGAGCAACTAGAAACGAAGTTACCAGTACAATGGATCAACACTACAAATGAAGGGAGACTAGTTCAAGAACACTGGAGACAACTCCCCTGAGGGTGAAATGTGATATCGAAGATGTTTCTAGTGAAGTGGGCAATGGGAGTTAAAGGTTGCATTTCTTGGATAAAACGACTGGAATTATATTGCTCTTGGTGAGTGAGGCACCTAATAAAACCAGCTCAACTTTTATGACCACTATAAAATGAGAGTATAACTGGAAATATCTAGAAATACTTCAAAAATAGGGGGAAATAATTTAATCTGAAGAGAAAATGTTCTTTTTTTAGAAAATGCGCTTCGCTTTTGGGAGGTTATTTTACGAAGAAAATTGTGAAATGTTCTTTGTTCCAGGATAAAGTTCGTTATATAGAAAAATTCGCAATAAAAAGGTTCGTAATGTGGAGGTTCGACTGTCGTTTTTTATATTATTTTTTGTATGTTCGTCCCACCTAATTATGTTTCAGTTATTATTCTCTTTTTGTGTATATTAAATGTTTGGAATAAATTTGCAACTGCAAAATAACACATGCATTCACAAAGCATAAGAGTATACTTTCCCCGTAACACTGAAATTTTCCAACTTTTTAACTCCATACAAACTATTTAAAAAATTTATGAGGGTATATTTACAAGATAACTTCCCCTCTTGAACATCTTTTATATTCTCCCACAGGCTGGTACTGTAAGTACATAACACTATTTAAGTCTCTTAGCAGATCAATATCATCTAACTGTACGCTTGAATACTTTCCAGAGATAGACACTAGAGGGAGCTGCTGAATGTTTTTGGAATAGATAGCAAAAAACATAGGAAAAAGAAGGAAATGTTCTTTTAAGTTGCCTCTAGGACATATCCAGAAAGGGAAGAAAAAAAGTGGTATGGGAAACCAACCCAAACATAGTGGGAAAGGTGGGGGAGTACAGTTTCCACCAAAGGGAAGTTTTATAATTTATTTTGGACCAAAAAACTACTAAAAGTCTCCTTTTCAAAAAGCAAAAAGAACAAATTTTCTTTTGAGGTATTAGCTTTTTTTCATCTTTTATGTTCATATTAGGGAGAAATAAGTATTTGATGTAAAACTTCCTTTCGCTTCGCTTTCCTTCCTGATCACAGTGAGTGCGTTGCCGGTATAGATTTCTCTCTAAGTTGCATTATGTGATTATATATTTATATGCATATCCCTACATATATATATGAATTTTCATATATTTCTGCTTTCGTACTAAACATTTACTGAAAACAACTAAAGTATTTTTTTAAGAAATTTTTCTGAAAATATTTGTACAAAAAATATAAATGATCTCTCTTTCTCTATTAAATATCCATATAAAACTTTTACTTATGAAATTCTTCCTTTAATATTATTTAATTATGAGATTAATTAAATTGGGGAGATTTTATTGAATAATGAATTATCTTCAAAGTCAAATTTCCCATAGAGCAGATTAAATACACACGCACACACACACATACAAAACAATGAAATATTTCAATAATACCAAAATCAGAAATAATTTTTAAAACCTTTTTACACAAATATATAATATAAATATTAATATAACATTATTTAGATCAAATTTTATAATGATCTAGTTAAAATAAGGCATTTTAGAGCATTTTAGCTTCTTATCTCCTTAATCATATTCCTTTACAAGCCCTACGCACACCAGTATTTGAAATTATTCCCCTGAATCAGCAGGAAGACAATTTTAAGCATTAATTATTGTTTATTTGGTTTAAATATTACACTTAAAAAACCCTTTTGATACTCGTTTCATCAGTGTTTACTATCTGTATTTCTACAAATAGTTAGATCAATCATATTAAAAATATTTGATACAAGCATTAATAAAATGAGGTTTTATTAATACACTTTCTTCATTAATAAAATGAAGAAATATGAAAAAGTAAAAGTTTAAATTTTATGTACTAGATAATAGAAAATAAATTTCAAAATATGTTATTATAAAATATATAATTTAATTCACTTAGAAAATTTATTTTTTAAATCGATGTGAACAGGGTTTATTAATATACCTTGGAAAGAATTATTAAAATGCATATATTTTAATGATGACTATGCATTACTTTACCTTATTAAAAAAATATTCAAAATTTTACGATGAGCCATGTTTTACTTTTTTTAGATAACATTTTACGTTAATCAAGGCAAATAAAGCAAGTGTTCATCATTAAATTCGGAGTAAATTTACATGTTAATAGTTCTATGTAACTATTTCAGGAATTAATGTTTCTTTGTATCGAGTTTTACAGTCTCTTCCATTTAACGATACTTAAAGGACTTTCAGTAGTCATTAAGTAACAACATTAGAGAGGTTTTTTAATCTGAATCCATTACATGAGGCCTGTAAATGAAATCGTCCATTTTTAGAAACTAAATTCCTCACTTGTTGATTAAAAAGCATAAGAAACCGAAGTGTCTTATGCGTTAACGAAGATAAATGAAATTTACCAATTGTATTTTCTGATTCTAGGAAGTTTTCCACGCTCATTGAAGAATCAATTATGACTTCAAGCAAGTGAAAAAATAATGGATGCTTTTGTATGTAAAATACTTCACATGTTTAATTATTTCATTTCGATATCAAACGTTCCAAAAATTTGATTGCAAAGAATCAAGATATTATTCAACCTGGTTGGTAATGTTTTTATTCCTGTATAGAAAGCAATTCATTTAAAAACGCTCTAAAATATAGTTATGAAAATATAAAGTTTATAAAATAGTTATTAAATTTTCTCAGAATATGTGAGAAAATTTAATAAAAATTTAATTGCATCATAGCTTAGAATCTAATATCATAAAAACGCAATGTAGAGCAAGGCCATTTTTCATATGTAAGCCTAATTAGTTTTGAAATTTCTTTTTTATAGTAATAATCTACACGGATTGCAAATTCAAAATAAATAAACATTTTATTTCGATTTCAGAATACCATAAATTTATATAAATTATAAGGTTAAAATATTAAATTTTTTATGAAATGAATCAAGCATAAAGTTTTGGTATTCATAAATTCATACTTTAGGAATAAAAGATTAAAGGATTCATAACGACCAACATAACTATAAAACAATTATGAAAATTATTAACTAGTTTCATCACACATTTATTAATAAGTTTTATATCCTACAATAAAGTAACTAACGCAAAAATAAATGTCAAAACCTTTAAATTAAAAATTTTAAAGAAAAAAATCATATACATAGTAGTTAATCGAAATATAAAACCAAAGACTATAGAAAATTTAGACTTATTAAATTTTATGTTAACTTTGGAAAATGAGTTATTGAAGATTTAAAAGAAGGAAGACTATATTAACTTACTTTCCATATTTATCAAATTATTGAAAAATTCACAGCTCTGTAATTTAAACCGAATATATTCCTCATTAAATAAATATGCATTCTATATTTTGAAACAAAAAAAAAAATATATATATATATTTTCTTATACAACACACTTCTATATCAGAACATTTAAACGAAAATAAATGTCATGGTTGCGATCTTAAAAATTGTTGCCTGAAGTTATTTGAGTGTTGCCACTTACCACATACACACGTAAGCAACTCTACAAGTCTTGATGCAATATGGACCATATCCCCTGAAGATACTCAACGAAATGTTGAGGCTGCGGATAAGAAAAGTACGCTCCACTTCCTGACGCCGTGATAACGTATTCCATTACACGTTTTCGTACCCGGGAGATAGTGTCGAGAAAACTTTCACTAAATTGTGTTTCCTCCGTTTCCCCAGCCCGAATTCTATCCCATAACAAACCATTCTTACCTCCAAAATCGCTGCCATCAAAATCACATTCGGCTTCGAGGGTCACCACTACTGCGTGGAAAAAGTTTCTTCAAGTAGTGTAAATGAATAGTATATTTTCTGTATTGGTATGTTAAAGCTCCAGGATGTCTAATTTTCTTGAAATACGATAGTACTAAGAGTTGTACTTACTACAAGATTCATAAAAGTTAAAATGGTATTTAAAAGTTTAAGAAGTAAAACGAAAATCCAGAAAGGTTTAGATAGCACTGTTATGTTGGGGATCTGGCTTTGTGATTATATATTCAGCATTATGCTGAGAGATAAAAATATTTTGAAACTCATTTTAACTTGTTTACTTGTATTGCCATTAGCAGTAATGGAATATGATGTTCAATTTTATAAAAGTTAAGATAATACTTTCTTCTACTTTTTAACGGCGTTACATTATATAAGTAAAGTTATAATTTGCAAACTGCTTTTAATTATATATGTGAAGGAATGAAATGTTTACACTTATTCTCATTTTCTCTCATCGATATTTATCAATATTTAATGAAAAAATATTTGCCATCCACGAATAAAACTTTTTCATATATTTCACCGAATAATACTTTTTTTTTTTTGTAATACTGAAAAATGTTTTGTAAATCTCAAATCAAGACGTGAAGTACACTTTTTTTACGAAATATGATAAATATCATTTGATAATTATAAAAGGTGTTGTTTTAAAAAATCATGGGAAAGAAACCTCAGATTAAGAAGCATCTATTTAAAGAGAAGTAATCAAGGAATTACATGAGTAGAGAAAAAAAAAATGTTTCCTTCCTTCAAATGTTTTCTTTCTAAATTTTTGTGCCTAAAATAATTGGTTCCAATATACATTGTCGAACCAAAACATAAAGAACACCTCTACATTTTTCATTGAACTCGTTTGGATGACGTGGAAGTCACGCGATTAAGACAAAATGGTATAACTGCTACGGAAGAAGATAAGCTATTGTAATGTACCCGGTCTCTTTTTTTCTAATTGCTAAGAGACTACGCCGACAAACGTAAGAAAGATCCGTTCGTTACCCTAATTGCTGGGGAAAAGTTGCGTAAATGGGTGGTCAAAAATTCTGACCTCTTTTCCCACGGGCAGTCCGAGAGATGAAAAAGGAAGCCGGTAGAATGTGATTTTCGGTTTCCCACGGATGTGTGACGACAGCGAGTCTGGAGGAGAGGGCTCCCACGATGCCCCGAGAAAGACCCCGCGTTCTAAGGGGCTGACAGACAAAAGATCAAAGGAATAGGCGGTGACTGACCATGAGAAACCTGGTGGTTAAAAAGTGAGAGCGAGAGAGTTTATGAAGACTTTTATTTGAGAGAATCCGAAGAAGCATCTCACCCAGCGATAATAACTTCAGCTTGGAATTACCTGGGAGTCCACGAATTACAAGAAGGAAAGCAGACTGAGAACCGAGAAGCCTAAGAGCTAGTAAGAGGACGGTTTAAGTAGAGCAAGCGAATGAAAAAAAAGTTAGGCATTGAATTACCAAGTGGCGACGTTTTTCTGAAAACGAAACTAATGAGAACTGTGGACTCTTTGGTATATCAAATGTACAGGACATTTCCCAAAAGTATCACTTTGATTAATATGTTTATGCGAACGGTATAAAGACTTTATCGCGAAAGAGACTCTATATCAGTGGACCCTTTTTGCAGTTAAATTGTACTGTAATATTTTTTAATGTTTTTCATACTTTAATAAATAGTTTGATCCAGAGCTGTTTGAAGTCATAACACTATCATTCTTGCACTTAGTTTTGTGAGTGAGGGAAACGGCGGTTGGTCTAAGCGAATTTGAAAGATGGCAAATAGTAATAGCCTGAAGACTTGGAACGAGTATCTCCGAAGCAGCATGACTGGTAGGTTGTTCAGGCTGCACTGTTTTTAGTATTTATGCAAAATTAATAAATAAAGGTGAAACCTAAATAAACCTAAGCGGACAAATAAAGGTTTAGACACCTAGCTGTTGGACGTCTAAGCGTCATACAAAAAAAAGGACTTCGGAAATTATCCCATTAGGTAAAGCAAAATAGGCACCAGACAGTGGCTTAGCTGACAGCTGAATAAATTGCAGGTCCAAGTGAGATTATTTTGAAACATACAGTTTAGTGAACACCACTGGTTATGGGACTGGATCTTTGTTGACCAAACGTCGTTTTTAACTATGATTTGAGTGGATTCAGAAACACTATAAATAAGTGTACGAAATTTCCTGGATGGATAAACTACAATTTCTCATTCATCACATTGATAGTTTTGTCAGGATGCACCGTCTTCTCCAGGCGCACAGCTGCTCCCTCAATGTGCACAGACTAGTGATGACGGTATTATGCTTTGTAAAACGTTCTCATGGGTGACTCTGGGTACCTTAGTTCTGGTAAAAGAGACCATGAAAGAATTGCGGATCACTTGCACCTTTACATGGCGTCTATTTTCCCAAATGAAAATGAAATCTTCCAGCAGGACAGCGTCCTATGTCAAAAGGCTAGAATTACTTTAGAAGGGTTCTAGGAGCATGAAGAAAAATTCCAATTAATATCCCAACCATCTAACTCAGTGGATCTTATTCTAAAAGGGAACATTTGTGTTTTTATAGAAATACAGCTGAGATATATCAAATATTTTCATGTCGGATAATCTCGACTCTACGAGACCAATTCTTATGTAATTGATACAACCTGTTTCCATTCATCTACCAAACACTTGTGGTATCCATATTAAGGCAAGTTGCTGCTGTTTTGAGGGTAGAAAGCGGTGCTACATATTATTGTGTAAATAAATGTTCATAACGTTTTGGCTCTCTGGTGTGTATGTAGACACTTTTTCTTTGGGATATGAATAGCAGTTATGTTAAAGTTATGGAATGAACTATTTTTAATCATGATGTGACGGGCTCATGCGTCTTTTCTGTAACATAAACTCTGGGTTCTTTGACGGCCAAGATTAATGGCAAATCTTTTCCAACCCAAATGCAAGAAGTGAAATGCAATTGTGAAATGCAAATAAGATAGCTTTTAAAAGAACAGAAGTTTAAGTAAGCAGGATGGCAATTTAGGGAAAGTTATGTTTGGAAGAGATGCTAGTGCGAATTGACGGCCTATCAAAAAGTTACCGGGATATTCAGCCATTGATACAAGGTGCATACCATTGCACGTGCGCTTAGACATCTCGTATCGTGATAGAATCTTATTTTGGATTAAGGTAGGACTGATTATTTGATATTAGGACTCGTAATATTATCAGAATTGAAAGTAGGAGAATAATATAATTATTTAGATAAGTGGTCTAAATTACGCTATCCTGTTTAACTATTGCTGTGTGTTTGGTTTATTAGATTCTCACTTGTTAAAAGTTATCTAAAATATTAGAGATTTAAGTTATACTCTTAATAAAGTCATACTAAGAATTTTAAAATGTCTATTCAATTTGACAATCCCACACCTCTAATTCACACTGACAATCAGAGATATAGTCACCATAGAACGACCACATCACATTGAAATAAGGTAAAATATAAATCATTAATATGTCATTATTCAATCGGCAAAATAATAATTCTCTTTAATATTATTGTAGTCCTCTTTATATAAAATAATAATAACAACAATAATAATAACAATAATGATTTTTTTCCTTAAAGCTAACTGTTTTTATCATTGTTAAACACATCTAAATATTTGCTATAATCCTTGGTTTTATAAGATTATATATATTCAATTTTTCTTATATATATTCAAAACCTAAATTAGTTTTTGATCTGGTCTAAATCTTAAAACAGTCTGAATTTCCACTAAAACTCATAAATAAACCCAAAAATCAAAGTAGATGTTTGTTTAAAGATCAAAGAATAGCACGATGAAATAGGAAAATTGTTTCTTTCTATATTTATTTTTAATCTTCTCTTTTATTATTTCTGTTATTTCGATTTAAAAACTTCTAATAATCTCGAAAATTTGAAACATATTTTAAAAATTTACAAACCTTAAGAAACATAAAATATACTACATTCTACGGTAGTGCAATATAGAAGTTTATTTAAATCATAGCTTCAGTATCCAGAAAATCAAATGGAAATTGAATTCTCTCCGCTGGAAACGCATCTAGAACAATCATATCCCCAACACAAATCCAAATCCTCTTAAATTCTTCTGACTGGAAAACACATCTGTCCAGTCCTCCCACTCCTTTAGGTCACTTCTCTTCCCTTTTTCACGAAATAAATTGTGAACTGCTTTTTCTTTGTGAATCCCTAAGCATACAAAGCAGTTTCGAAAAATATCCAAGCATTTTTTTTTAGGATAAACTATTTCTTTTGCAAAACTTTTTATAGTCCTTATTGTTAAAGTAATGAAATTGCTGTACCAAAACACAGCCTTTGTATATTTATATTGTCAAAAAATGTGTCTACAGTGTTAAACGTGGTTATGGTAATAAAATTATAACCGTCACTGTGTTTTGATGGAGTTTGAGCTTAAGTTATCAGGATACTAAATATTTGCTGTGTAGAGGGATTATGCATGAAAATTCTGATGAATCTAAACATATTCACTGTTGTGGAGTGCTGAAATTTGGTAAGTGGAAATTCAGCTGAGGTGACGTTCTTGTCACTTGACCATGGCTAAAAATAACGAGATCTTTTGGCGATAACATTAGTGTTTATTCTAAGCACTAGCATAGCTAGTCCTGAGTGGGCCCCGTATCAAAATTCTTTCGGGGCCCCTTTTTAAAAATAAATAAAAATGATTGCATTTATAAATCTTGTTTGAAAGCGTCGAAATAATTACACATAGATTTATGTAAAAAAACACTTTGTTAATTAAGAATTAGGTATACTTTTGAGTGTTAGGTACTTTTCTCGATTTTTTTTCCTGCAAAATAATTTATGATAATATCCATAGAAGAAAAGGTTTTTAGTTTTTGTAGCTCTTCAATTTTTATGATAGTATAGCTAAGTCTGATAACCGGTCTTGTCCTATGGAAGTTCTAAGACAGTTTTTAATATTTTTTAGCTTAGAAAAGCTTCTCAAAAGCTGTTTCAAATATTGTGTCTCAGAGAAACTCGAGAACATTTTTGCCGCAGAATTTTCTCAACAGGAAAAAAAATTAATGAAAACAAAGTAAAAACTTCTAAGTTATGTCAACTATGTGTAAAAACAAATATTAGTCTTGAAATCAATCTTGGTTAAGTAACTAATATGAACACTCGAAAAAGTCAAAACATAAACAGAAATGATTTAGTGGTGAAAATTCAAGTTACTATCCTTTAAAGATGAAAGAATCGATTGTGTTAAAAAAAATATTCTTAATCAATTTTTTATGAATGGAGAAAAGTTTTTAAAAAAATGAAACCAAAACTTAAACACAGTAAACTTTTAATATCTTAAGAACTGATATTGGTTATCATATCTTAAATTTAGGAACATGCTTCCTAATTATAAAAACCACAAAAAAATGAACTAAATAAAATAAAAATAGATTTTTTGTCATTTTTAAAATACTGTGTAGTCTTAATTTTTGTTCTACTATTTGCCTTAATCACATAAAAATATTTGAACACAAGTACCAATCATAAAAATTTAATTTTTTTAGATTCTCCCCTTTCGAAATTCCTGTCGTTAAGAAAAAACGAAAATAGTTTTAAGTAATTTAAGAAGTATAAGTGTTCTTCTATAATATAATACTGATTTTCTTTTTTTAAAAAAAGCCTTTAAAACACTGCACTAGCCCCGACTAGATGCCTTCTTCATGCCCTTATGATAACAATTAAAAGATATTGAAAAATAATATATAAAAATGTACCAACTTTATTTTACACGATCCTTTTATATACAGTTTTATAATTACCGGATTGTTTTACTTTTCGATTAATTTTCTCTGAAACGGTTCAGGTTGTTCATTGCTCTTGGAAAATGGGAACGAAATTCAAACATTTACTAAAAGTTAAGCTTTTGTTATCAACTTTGTATAAATCTAGTAAATAATTTTTAAAATAGGGATCAAAACTTGGATTAAAACTTTAAATTATCTCAGGATACGAATATTTATTTAGTTAGGTATTTAAAATTATATGATGAATTTTCAAAATCAAAACAGCTGTGTAAATAAAAAGTTTCTCTGATTATAAAAAAAAAATGAAAACCGCTATATATTTCTGAAAAGGCAGTTCATTTTCTCAAAACACTTTTATAAATTGAGAAACTTTATTGGATTTCAACATTGCAGGTATGATAGGTATTGAAACTGAAGATAGAGATTTCTAATTATCTCAAGTACTAACAAATGCCTTATATGCAAGTAAAGAGAAAAACTTATTATTATTTCAAATATTATCATATTTTGTCCTATGCTGAAACAATACGTATGCACTCTTGATTTTATTTTAATTACCGAAATAGATATATATTTAAGATTCACATGATAAATGTATGTAATATTTAAAATACGTTCCCTTGGTATTATATTACATGCTTAAAAGAACTTGGAATGTAACTCCTTTTTTACCATACAACTAAAGTATCTATTTTGCGTGTTTCTACGCGACGTTTCATGTAACGTTTCAAGCGTGTAAGATTCAAGTCGGATTAATAATAAACTCTATTGTACAAAGTAAGGAAATACTGAAAAAAAAATCTTACCTTTACAATTCAAATAAGATTGACTAGTTGATTGTTGGGGGAAAAAAAGAAACTTTTGGAAATTTCTTTGCAACGTTTTCTTTGTTTGTTTCTTTAAATTTTGAGTTTTATAGCACCACTAGGGTATGATCTATTTTCGCACATATTTTGAACAGTTAACTATTCAAAGAATTCCAACGAAAGAAATAAAATTAACAGAGTGAAATGAAAAGCACAATTTAAGAAGACGTTGTACCTTTAAAATCCTCAAAATATCGCTATACATTTTTATTGGCTCATACGACACCTAGAATCATTATAAACATGCTGTAAGATTTCCAAACTTTATCTGCATTTTATATCAAATTAAATAATACCTAACTTTTGATGCTGGACAGCAGACTAAACAAAACTGCCATACCCACCTTTAGATAATCTGCTAGAAAAGTGCCTGATAAAAAATGAATGCATTATTTTTTTTACCGCTAGCAAATGAGACGATGATGGCTATTATTGCATAATGATAAAATATATTCAGAAGGTGAAAATAATAAACATCTTTATTCCGCACTCACTCCGTTGCAATATATTACATTTCTACTAGTTGGTTTTACAGTTCTGAAGCAACTCATTAAATCCATCATCGGATTCTTGCAATGCCCGATATAACAGGATAAAAGACTGCTAATCTGAACTTAAAACTGTAGACATTAATTATTTCTCTGACAAATGGAACTAAACATCTACTCCCAACGAAGTTCTCGTTGAAAGAGGAATAACATACCCAAACTCATCTGCCTTCTCCTTCATCTATCAACACCTGTTGCTACAAGACTAACATACTATGTAGAATTATATATGTAGTAACAAATCATTTCAAGTCGCTTTTCCGATTCCATACCACTTATTATTTTCTCGTTATTTTGAGTAAAACAAAGATGTTCAGTTCATGGAAAAATTTTAACCTGGGTCCCTGTAGCTTGGGGGCCCCGTATCATTTATACGGCTGATACGGTGGTAGCTACGCCCCTGCTTCTAAGTGAAAATTTAAGGAACAATGAATTAAAAGCAAAATAATAGAGACGCAATTTAGACTAAACGTAATAACTTTAACCTCTTAAGCTGTCAACTGTTTTACCCAGAATGTTCCACAATACTTACCGTAAAATTCGGCGTATAACGCGCACCTATATTTTCAAGCTGCATTTTTTAATTTTTAGGTGTATTCGTCGTATAACGCCCCCCCCCCTTTTTACGAAGAAATCTGAAATGTTAATATTCAATACCCTTATGTTCTGCAGTCATTTATTCAAGGTATTATCCCGGACTGGTGAAAAAGTAGCATATTTCTAAAACTACAACTATTTTAGTTTATAAGGCATGGCATTTCTTTTAAATAAACAATATTTCGATATGTATAGAACTAAATTTGTTTTTATGCTCATCTCTTTTGTTATTTTTAAAGCTATTGTCTTTATACTCGGCGTATAACGCGCACCCATAAATTTCGATCTTATTTTTTGTGTTAAAAGTGCGCGTTATACGCCGGATTTTACGGTATATAACAGAATTTAAAAATGGAAGAATTTATTTTTGATTTTCAAATTTCAAGTTTTCGCACCGTTTTTATTTTATAATTTTGGAGCACAAAAACCCCTAAATGTTTTTGTAAGTACACTCTGCATGCTATGAATAATGTTTCACAAATAACATAAGAGAATTTCTTCCATTCTTACAAAAAAATACATGTTCGGGCCTATTTTTCAAACGATTGAAAAATTTATGTATGTGTATATATATATATACACACACAACTTGAAGCATGTTGTGATACCAAGTCTTGCATTGCAATGGAAACAGAGATAATTTTCGGATACTAATACTAATAATCTCACTAAAATAACTGAAAATATGTGCAAGTTAATGATGGAATATATATATATATATATGCCCGTATAGCGCACGAGCAAACTAGTAGAGGCCAGCTTTCGGAAGTTTGTTCAGTGTAAGGGGAGAAGAGTTGAGAGGTTAAATTTGTATAATACTTATATATTAAAATTGGAAGGATGCTTACAGAAAGATATATTATATATTGTCCTTTATGAACTATTTCTAAGTAAAATATGATAATACAGCTTTTGAAACTTAAAATTGTGTATGATAATAAAATGAGGAAAAATATTACACATCACATTTGGGAGAAAAACATAGGAGATTTCGCTTAACACACATATAATTTTTGAAAAAACAGACTTTATACTGAATGAAAAATAATATAAATTTATCTAATAATATCATTCGGAATAGCATGAAATTAAACATTGGAAGTAAAGACTAAATTAGTAAAGTAAACCAGAAAAGTTTTTGAAAATCCTGCACTTGAAAGAAAGTACATTTTAAAAAGAGTCCATATATTTGCATTTGCCTGGTAAATCAACATTAATAATCACATTTAGCTTATTAATCCAAAATTTTGAAATCTTTAAATGATTATTACTGACATTTTGACAACGTATAAAAGAAACATTACACTGAAATTTGAAATGAAAACATCGACTATTCTATAAGATATAAGCATTTAAAAAATTATTTATACTCCGTATACACAGAAAATAAGATATACAGATTTTTTTCACTGTATTTTGAATAATAATATATGATAACTTACATAAACAAATCTAGTTGGATATTGGAAAAAATTCAGAAAGACATTTGCATTATATGAGTATCTATAATACTCTCTGAAAGTAAATGAATTATAAAAGATCCTCAATGTAAAATTTTTAATAAAAATTCATAGGATAGTTCAAGAGTATTCGTAAAAATTACTAAAATGCTAAAGATATGTGTGTTAAGTATTGTAGTAGCGTTGGCCGGTGTTGGTTTGTTGTCATATCTGCTTTATTGAAGTCATCTTCAGAATAACTTTTCTTCCTTTATTATGAAGCACACATCAATAGATTAAAACACAATTGCGCTATATTTTCACATTGAATAGGCAACGGCATGTTAGAGGACACAAAGACAAAGAACTGCAGTTATTTGCATTCTTACATGATGAAGGCAAGCAGACAAAAAAGAGATTACACAATATTTTTGCTTTTATACCAGCAGTGCAAGCGCGCTATTATCACGTAATAGTAGTTCTGATTGGATAGAATGGGCCGGACAGGGATTTCGGACAAGTCGATTACGATTAAGATTACAATGTTATTTTTAGACCACAGAATTAAAGTTATTTTAAATATTAGTACAAAGAGTTAAAATAAAAAGGATACTAGAGGGAATTATTACATATATCTATAAAAAGTATACATCATAAGTTATATTCCATTATAGAATTCTAATATTATAGAAAATATTAAATGTGTGTGCCGTAAAATAGAGTAACTCCTATACGCACACACACAAACACACACATACACACACACATAATGAACTAAAAACAGAAATTGAATTTTGATATGCACTTGTATTATTTTATAAATAGCATAACAAATTTAGAAAATCTCCAAGTTGCTCGGAATTTGGGCCAAAATTATATATATCTATATTATTTTGTAAGGTATAAATATTTTGACACATTTTTTATAATGTAATGCAATTTATGTGATACGCTTTATCTAATTTATTAAAATTTCGTACACTCTAAAGCGAAGCAAGAAGAAGGAATTACCTGGAAAAATTGGTAGATGTTGTGTACATGTATTTAAAGGAAATGTTAACAATAACTTCAGAATTAAATATTGTATTCAAGAAATATAGCTGAAATAATAATAATAAAAAGATAGTAAGCTAGTTCATCTTTGACACCCTGTTATCCGAAGAATTATTGACATGTAAAGTAAGAGGTTGTTGTCCTGTACAAATATTTTCCATAAATGTTTCAGTTAAAGTGTTAAACTAACGCAGTTATATATAGAGGTACCTAATCATCTGAGCCGAACATGCTCAAATGAATCATTTAAATTTTTAAAAATTTACACTGTACTGACATTCGATCGTAAGCCGATCTTAAAACTACCTTCTTACAGACTATATACTACTAGTCAAAAATCCCCTACATTCACGCAGGTGTTCGTTGGAGGGGAAATATTTGTTTCGGGGGTTGGCAGCACTAGTAAGGAAACCATGCAGCTATCTTGAATTCATATTCTGTGCTGATGGTATTAGATGCAGATGATTTCTGACAAATCGAACTTTTCATCCGTCGGAGTTTGCAATGTTGTCTTTTGAGCAAAGTGCAAACAAATTCGGTGTTTTTCTCCAGAATTCACCTGAGACGCTTGCGATGCTGAAGGAAGCATGTAGAAATGATTCCAGCACCGGCAGAACTTTATCTGTTTCCATGACTGAAAATGAAATGGAAGAGACATCGTTTTGTAGATTCAAATTAGGAAATTTAAAATGCAACGAAGCGATTGAAGGACCCCTCAAAAAATAGAATTGTTTTCAAGAGGGTTTGAACAGTTATACGAACGCTTGAACAAGTGTGTGGTAGCAGAAGAGAGGTACTTTGAAGACCAATAAAATTAAATTATTGTTCTATTTTTTGATAATTTGTAACTGACTTATTCGGGGAACTTTTGACCCTACCATGTATACACGTTAAAATGCTTGCCTATATTATTTCTTCGATAATTATAGAAAAAATGATTTGGTGTACTCCTTTCTCAATCTTGAGTTTCTTAAAAATGTATGTGTGTTTGTATTTATAAAGGGAAAAAAATACTCACAATCACTCATCACTATATCTGCGGAACTATTAGACCTACAGACTTGAAGGCATGCTTCTTTCATGGCGTAGATAACTACTTGTACCTTATTTTGCAAAAATCAATCCCAAGAGGGATTATGAAGGGTTAAAGAGCGTTATAAATAAAAAAAATATATATTCGCATTTTTAACTATTAAGCCTACTGACTTGAAATTTAGTAGGCATATTCCTTTTACAACGTAGAGATCCGCTAAGAATGGATTTGGTGTAAATTGACGCAAGAGAGATATTCCCATTTTTGAACTACTTAGACCCTCCCACTAGAAAAGTAGGTATATTCCTTTCATTGAGCAGAGATCCGCTACCAAAGGAGTTTTGGAAAAATCGTTTTCAAAGGAGTTTCAAGGTGTTAAGGGGAGCTTTTGATAAAATTTCTGTTTTTGAACTGTTAGATCCACTTACTGGAAATTTGGTCAGTATGTTTCTTTTGTAGAATAAAGATCCGCCAAAAAACGGATGCTACGAAAATCGACCCCTATGAGGGAGGGGTTAGGAGAGTTACTGGGCATATAGATAAAGAAAAATTGACGTTTTAGAACTATTGAACCTATGGTAATGATATTTGATCTGCATGTTTCTTTTTGCTTAGTTGAAATCCGTTACGAAGGGATCTATTGGAAATCGAACCTCGAAGATGGTTACAGGCATATTGATAAAAAAAATTCCGATCTTGAACTATTAACCTTATACTTGCAACATAGCAAGCACATTTATTTTGTTGAGTAAAGACCCACTAAAAATGGGTTTTGCGGAAATACACTTAGAATGAATGAGCTGCGTAAAGATAAGGATCGTAAAAAATAATTTCACTGTAATTCTGGAAATACACATGTCATATCCTGTATATTGGAAAAGAATTATACCAATATAGTGGAACGTTTAATTCTAGGAGAGATATCAATAATTTATATATTAGATGCATACACATATATAAAGATATTTATAAAACATCGTGAAATACCCGAAGAAGCGGGAGAAAGGCTAGTGTTAACTTGTATCCGTTTATTCGTGTATTACATACGAACATAAAATTCTCCCTCTATAAATAAGTAAATTAGTTACCGTAAAATCCGGCGTATATAACGCGCACTTTTAACACAAAAAATAAGATCGAAATTTAAGGGTGCGCGTTATACGCCGGGTAAAAAAAAATAAGAGCTTTAAAAATAAAAAGATATGAGCGTAGAAACAAATTAGACTTCTGCTCAAATTGAAGTACTGTTTATTTAAAAGAAAGAGCATTCCGTATAAACTTACAGGGCTGTAGTTCTAAAAGGATACTATTTTTTCTATAGCTTCGGGTAAATACCTCGAATAAGTGATTTCAAAACATAAGAGAATTAATTGCACACGTCTATGTCAGGTTTGTCCGTTAAAAACGGGGTGCGCGTTATACGGCAAATATACCTAAACATTAAAAAATGATGCTTGAAAGTACAGGTGCGCGTTATGCACCGGTGCGTGCTATACACGCCGGATTTTACGGTATATAATTATATATACATATAACAGAGAATTCTCTTCTCGATCTCTAGAAATAAATATAATATAATCATATACTCTGAATTGTGTCCTGTATATTTATTTTTGGTACTTTTCTAAAGGAAATATATTTCGTTTCACAGGAAATGGGTAAGAGGATTTAAAGGAGACGACATGTTATCAATAGTTCAACTAAAAATAAGTCCTTATGGCTAAGAATAAATGACTTAAGAATTGCCCGAGTTGGTGCTCCACTACTTTTCTAAAGTTCCATTTTAAAAACTTTTAGATGTTTCAGTGATACAACTCTGAGTCAGCAAATGGAGGCATAGCTTATTTTCATTTTTCATCGAAAGAAGATTTTCGTGCCTGTTCCGTCGCTGGCAAATCCTCTTAACAGACAGACGTTTCAAGAATTAAGAGTTAGCACAATTTGCAGGCAGACTTTTTCATTGCGTAAAGTAACTTTCGAATTGAAATTTTCTTTACACTTTGCTCAAAAATTAATTTCTTTTGGAATGGTTCGTATATTAGAAAATAGGATCATGGTGCTATGTATTTCATGCCAGTGAAGTTTTTGCGTGTGTATAGTTTTAAATTAAGTCGGGCATCTAAGAAGATTTAAATGTATGTTTCTTGCCTAAATTTTGGTTTTGTATTAATTTATTTCTTTTCTCTATTTATTTCGTCTGTTCGAATTTACTATGCAAGTTGAAACAACAGCTGTAGATGAAAGATAAAACTGAAATATCTATATTTTTCAAAATTGATATGGAGATAAACAACACAAAAATATAAAAAAAAATTTTTGTACACGAAACATCTTATTTAAATTCTTATACTTAATACATGATGTGATATACAAAAATGAATACCTAATTTCATTAACTAAAATAAATTTCTAAAGAACAATTTTTAACATTATAATAGTTTTTACAACCCATGTTTTTATATTTTAGACACAGTGTTCACACTTATTTCTTTGATATTTATTTAATTAACTTTTGGGAGGAATTTTAAGGAATCCTTTATCATAATACATAATTTATTTTCCATATTATCAAAGGCATCTAATCAATTCTTGTATTTCCTATCCGGATAAGCTAGATACCTGTCACTCATAGGGTATACTTATTTTACTTATTTTTTATGGATATATGCATAGTGGCATTATTTTTGTTAGCCATCACTTTCGTGGTTTAATGCTTAATTTTCAGAAACATAACATAAATCTTTACATTGATATGATTTCAACATATGTTTTTAAACGAAATTTATTTGTGATAAATGTTTATACTTATTATTAATTAAACCAGTGGTGGGTAACTAACTGCCCACTAAGACAGTCAGAAAATTACGCTTTGAATCAAGATTTCTTTACCGTGCGCCTTTAAAAATTCATCTTCATTTTTTGCTATTGGAGAAACTAAGTACACACACATGAAAGTATTTCTTCTAATAAATCATCTAAGTTTGAAGGACAAGGTCAAAAGAAGATGTAAGGATATTAAGAAAATTGAGTTTAAATTCAATTTGCTCTTTTATTATATTATTGCTGATATTGAAACAGCAATAGAGGAGCTACAGCTTGAATTTATTGACTCGAAGTCAAATCTCAGTGTGAGGGAAACGTTTAATGCTATGACACTGACTCTTATAAATCTTAGTCAGCTGAAAAATTTCTCTCTATGAGATTAGAGGCAGTGAAGACAGTTTAAACAAGCAATCTTACTTCTGAATTTAAAAAAAAAAAAGTGTAAAGTATGACAGGGTACATTTATTTGCCTTATTGAAATAATTCTAAAATTAAATATGCTTGCAGCTATAGTCAATATGAAACTAGCATAATAAATAATTTAAATGAAACTGCCACTATTTTATTTAACCCATATTTATTATTTTTATAATGAATCGAATCATTACAAGAAGGTGCGGTCTACCGGTACCGTCCGCTCCCACCCGTGAGCGAATACAAGTTGCCCACCCCTGATTTAGACTATGAGTTATTCGTTATGTAAGCCTAGATGAAATAATTTCAGTGCATATAACACACGCAACGAAAAAAAAATTGTGATACTTGTGTCTTTTACTTAACACTACTGAAATTTAAATGGAATAGGGGACAGCTTAATTGACCTTGGCGAAACTTCATTCATTTGTTACATAATTGGGATATTTACTAGAAAAGGTTGGTACTTAATGATTTTAATTAGTTTTCAGTAATAATGAAAAATAGAAAAAAAAAGTGCATTAGATAAGTTTTTTGCTGTTTGAAAATCTTTATCTAAAGTGAAAAATTTTCGAAGCATGTAGGAAATTTATGCATTCTAGGAAAATGCCGAAAAGTTATATTTGTTTACAATGTAATTTAGGAAAAAAATAATTCATTAAATTTCCCTTATCAAGTTGATAATTAAATACTACCTGATATATACACTGATTTACATTAAAGTTTTGTAAAATGTAAGGTAATTGGAAACAAAATACAGTTGGACTTTTATATAACGAAGTCGCTAAATCCCGGAAAAAAGTTCGTTATATAGAGGTTCATCTTTTAATATACTTTATATATATATATAAACACATAAAACAAATTTTAAATTCGTAAACACTATAATTATTTACACCTTTTTAAATTAGTATATGTTTATTTTATATATCTTACCCATAAAAAAAAATTTAAAAAAAAGTGTAGAAAGAAAATCTGCAAGGAAAACAAGAAAAAAAGGGCCGAGGAATATACTATATTTTCAACATAAAAAAAGATAATTTTATATTAAAACTAATGAATTTTAAGGACATTTTCTAATTTAAAGCATGCACAAGTAATATTAAACATACATTATTTTAATACCAAACATGGGGACAACTCCATTGGGTGTGGAAGGGGATATCGAAGATGGTTCTAGTGAAATGGACAATGGGGGTTAAAGGTTGCACTTCTTGGATGAAACGTCCAGAGCTCTATTGCTCTCGGCGAGTTAAGATCTAATAAAATCAGTTCAAACAAACATAAAATGTGTTAAAGAGATAATAATTTGAAATGTCGAGAAATACCTTAAAAATGAGGAGGAAAAAAAGTGAATCACAAAAGAAAAAGTTCGTTATATAGAAAATACACTTCGCTATAGAGAGGTTATTTTACGAAGAAAATCGTGAAATGTTCAAGGTTCAAGGAAAAAGTTCGCTATATAGAAAAATTCGCAATATAGAGGTTCGACTGTATATACCTACAAGTTATTCCTTTTCTCTCGTGTTATTTGCGATACGAAATAATTCGTGAAAACGTTACCTAGCGATGCAAGGTTTTTTTCATGGTTAAAAAAAAATGCTTAGTTAATTTATTTACTTAACGGTAAGAGAATGCTACTTTTTCTAGTTGAGTTTTGTAACCTTGTAAAGTTTTATAATCAGACAGTTGTATTACAGTAACCTTTGAACTTCACTAGGGAGCTTTTTTTTCATTGAATGAGTTAAGTGTAAGATGCTTTTTTATTGCGCGAGTCCATCAACTTAAATTTTATGTCCGTTGCCAGTATTTCTGATGAAACTGAACTGTGATGTTTTAATTCGTGTTTATATCGGTTGTTAAATATTTTCAAAATTGGTGTTTCCTTTCAACATTTATCATCCATACTGACTTAACACAAAATAACATACCATTGTATATAAAACAGTAATATGTTTGTGAATATGAAGAACGGGGAACGCTGTGGTTCTTTATTTGGCTTTCGAAAAACAATATGTCTTGATCTATTAAGAACAAAAAAAATTGTTTTGGTTATTTTAGCTTGTTATAAGAAAATCGAAGAAACAACTGGTAATACTTCTCCAAATCCAAGATTATGACTTCTATTACAATATTTCTAAAGGCTGTATAGATACTGGTGAAAAAATGAGAGCCGCCAAGTCCAATGAAATAAAACAAGGGTTTTATTATTTTAGTCCATTAGAAAAGAAAAAAAAAGATATACCGTATAAAGGGAAACAAAACTATTTATCCTAATCGCAGCCTATATATTTATCGTAGTAACTTCTACACAGTTAGTAAAATTTTGAGAGATCAAAAATGGATTTGTTAAAATATGTTTAGTTTTTAAATAGTTTTTCGTTTTTGTTACGTTTAGCGTTAATTTTAGGCTAATATATACGTAATAACTTATCAATTATTTTGAAAAAACATTTTATGTAACACAACAACGCTTACACTAAAGTTAAAAATATTAAAAAATGCACGTATTTAAAAAATTACTACATTTAAACGAAATTTAATGAGAGTGGCAGAGTATCAAGCGTGTCACGTTCTTTCAAAACGGGGGGGGGGGACTAGGCACAAATCCTCACAGGTTGAATTCCGGTTTGCTAGCAACCGTGATGAATCCAATACATAAAATGGAGTACATATCTCATTTATCTTCCTCTTCTTCTTATTTATTATTTTTTTTATTTCTCATTTCTCTCTATATAAAAAAAGATTTTGTGTGTGATACTGTAATAAATTTATTTATACCTAAATTATTGTTAATAAAAATGAGTTGCAAAAAGTGGAATTTAACTGAAGAACCTCAAGAACAATTTGTCTAGGGGTTCATCCCCTCTACTCCCTACTTTCCAGTGCCTTCGCGAAAAACTCGTTTATATCGTAGATTGCTTACGTCATAAATTTCTCCAGTAATTTCATGAAGCATCCATCTGGTCACCTAGTCACCAAAAATGGTCATCAAGCTGAAGAACTACATAATACATATAATTACAATTTCACGATTTGAACAATGAGTATGAACAGTTGTATGATTTGTACAATGGGGTTTGGTCCCTCTTCATGTTGTCAGAGGGTACCCCACCCCCTCCCCCTTATTATTATTATTTTTTTTTTTGAAAAGTATCGTTAAAAGAAATTTCAATTTATTAAATTACATCAGAAATTAAAAGATTTTATGACGGTCATGGATCATAATTTATCTTTTTGTATATTTGATGCTATCCAAAGACTTTGTTCTTAAGGACAAAAACAGCACAAATCTTGAATAATAGAAGAATTGTAATTAAAGAAATACAATAGAAATGGGAACAGTAGAATAATTAAGAAGAAAATCATCTACAATATTAAAATAACGCTACCAAGAAACAAGCCAAAAAGGAAGACAAATTAAGAAAAAAAAGTCATTTAATGATTTCTAGTTAAATAATTGCAATTGAATGAAGATGTGGAAAACTTTTTTTTTTTTTGCTTTTTCAGTTATTTTTATGATTCCCTTTAACATATAAATTAAAATAATTCAAAAGTTAAAATATAAAAATGTTGATATTTCGAAAGATCTTTTATTTACTTCAATAAGGAGAAATTTTGTTATTACTTTACAGCATATATTTTAAAAATTAATTGCGAAAGTAGACTTCTACATTCATTCATTCTTTCGAAAATATTAAAAGAACATCTATTAATATACATCAGGAAAAACAAGTCTAAGAATATTCAGGATCACTTGTTATAAAAGAAAATAAAGGTAAAAGAGTCCAAAATGCGCTACTTCAAAATGTAGCACTACTTAAATTATTTTACTACTCTCTTATTCACTCGAACTTCTTTCTTTCCAGTCACTGAAGTTACTGTAGCTAAATTACTTCGAACATTATTCTGACTCAACTTCTATTATTTCTTTCTAGAAACTAAAGGACGCTTCACTTTGTCTGCGTCAGCTGCTTCTTGCTTTATTCTTCGAGTACCTTCTGACGTTGTTTTAGAAGCACAAATATTTTTGAAAGATATAAATTCAGCTTTATTTCTTAATTGTATTTTTTTTTCGAGTTTGACGGAGTTTTTATATGATTTGCATTTTATTTTCTTTTACATTCATTTACTTGAATGACAGATTTTAATTAAAAATATAACCACGCAAAAAGGAAATTAAAATGATATTCAGTTTAAAATGAGTATTTACGTAAAATATATGCAATAATTGTTTTCTTTTTAAGTGAAGTTTTGTGATACCTTTTTGTTTGTTAAAAGTTTGAAATCCATTATTTCATAATTAGCATTGAGAATTGATTCATGGATTAGTATTTAATATCATTCTATTATTTATGGAATGCTATTTACATTAAAATGGGCTTTAAGAATACATTTGTCAAGAAAATAGATAATTAAATTAAAAAAAAGTTCTAATTAAATTTTATCAGGATTTTAATAAATTAAAAGAATACAAAATTATGCAATTGAAACCATTGACATATTTTAATTCCTTTTATTGCTTTTGCAAGATTTTGCTGCGAAAACGCTTTAAATTACGTAGTTTATAATATCTCGAATATTCTCAAAATATAAAAAAACAATTACATATATTCTAGTAAAATTTAACGAACAACCTATAATGGGTTCCATTCACGATTCTGACAAATCCTCTGGAGAGGATATATGCTTATAAAACCTTTTTCTGCAAGTGATCCGTGATTTATGTAAATGAAGGTTACTATTTAAAGTGAACGAAGAAGTTGAGGATGGTGATTGTGTGTGTGTGTGTGTGTGTGTGTGGTGTCATACATAGACTAAAAAGTTAGAGAAGCTAATATTTGAATCACAGAGCCTTTCACTGACTAATATTATTGTTGACGATCATATATTGATAAGGGTAAAATTTAGATTTTAAATATTTGGATTACAATTTAAACTAAAGTGCTGCCCATAACTTTGGTTCAATTTAGATAGTGATTAGAATGTCATAATAAAACATTTTTTAAGAAAAGAACTCATCCTTTGGTGAACCTTAACACTTAAACGGGAGAGAGTCAGTAACAAATCAATTACTATAAACAAATACATTTTAATCAAATAATTGACATAAAATCTTGGAAGTATTTTTTTTTTTTAATTTTATTTTATCAAAATACAAAAATATTTCAAACTAGTAACACAGACACGATTGTAAACTAAAAAAAAATCAGTTATACGTACTCCTAAAACATTTTACCATTAACTTTGAGAAAAAGTATATCTTTTTAAAAAGAAATGGTGTAAAAGCAAAACTCTGACACAGAAAATAATTTTTTCACAAAACTTACTTAAAAGTTTTCTTTCCTCCAATACATTGATTTATTTTGTTCTGTAACCGTAACTTTCTTGTAAAATAAAGACGCATTTAATATATTCAAGAAAGAGAAAGATTTATTCATTCATTTTTTATGTGATCGATCACTTAGTTGCATTAAAAAACATCGC
>BMAV01019187.1:242110-253678 GCA_019973955.1 Trichonephila inaurata madagascariensis
GGAATCGAACCCTAACCTCCAGCATAGAAAGCAGACGATTTACCAATCAAGCTACGAACTCATTGCGGAAAATTAAAATTTAATTGTATAAAAGCTAAGCATGAATTTCGAAGGCTGATTTCTCCGAATTGACTGGCCATTCGACGGAATTACATTGAGGGGTTAACACCCTAAAAGAGTACTACTATTACACCAAGTCTCGATCCCAAATGAATTTCCTTAGTCGTGCCCTCCCCTTGTTAGATTATATTAGAAGTCATTGAGTGAGATATTTAAATATTTGTATAAGATTAAGGCTTATAACGTTAGACTTTTAATATAATTATGATATCATTACAATGTTTTAGTGCACCTTAATAAAATGACTGTATTCTCAAGTAAATAAAAATATAGCTATTTAAAATGTATCACCTTAAAATAGAATTTAGTAAATATTTTCATTTACATAAAGTAATTTATTTTTTATTTTTATTGATATGCGGTTAAATTTTATTTAAAATTTACATAATTATTGTCTTACTTGAGATTGCTTCAATACTTACAACTGATAGAAAATTGTAAAAATGTATGATAAAATAAGTTTTCAAAAAAAACAAAAAAAAAACATCCACACCTATTTTTGAGTTATTTTAAAATTATGAATCAATATTTCTGATTTGGGGATTGAAAATATTGAAAACTAATAATAACAAAAATTTTATTGGAAAATAATGATTAACCATTACTAAGAAAAATGTTTAAATATATTTTAATAGTTTTAAATATTGAAATAGCAACTTCTAAGCAATCCAGCATGTAAGCACTTAGCTCGTAAAATGTTAAAAAATCGATGCAAGAACAAACTTATCTATTTTTCTTCAATAAATTTATTTTTCTTTCGTACAAATGAGCACATAATTGCTGAAACCATCTCAAGGGCTATAGCATTATCCAAATCACATCATCTTCTCATGCAAAGTGTAGAACAAATAACTGTTTTAAAGAATGCATATTAGGAGTTTTAAACTAGAATACTACAAAGGAAAACTTTGAAAAACCGATTAACAAAATGGTTATTTTCAAAAATATCAAGGTATCTTCTTTAAAGCAAAGCATATCAAAAGTGAGCTTAGATATTGGCCTGTTCTTTGAAAGAACTTGAATGAACGCTTAAGGTAAGATTTTGAAGTACAAGCGTTCGAAAGAAGACATTTCTTTTTCTACTTGAATATTTAAACACACTATTTTCTTTTTCCATCAAACTTTTGAAATATTTACAATCTTTCTCTAGACAGACAAACAAGTGAAGTTTTCTGACATGTTATGATATTTCTTTGAAATGTTTCGATTGGAGACTTTTTTTTCCTTAAATATGTTCGTTGGGAAAGTCTCATATTTTTTTTGTAAAATTTCGTAGTTTATTTTACACAGAAAAATATTTACATTCTTTTTATTTGATTCCCAATTCTAATTATTGATCTTGTGACGTAAAATATAAATTAAAGAAATCATGTTTCGTCTTAGACATTGTCTTTAATCTCCAATCAAATTGATTGTATTTTGTAATTAAAAACTCCATTTTGGAACTTGTAATTTGAAAATGTTACTGTAAAACATTCAGCAACTTTCTTGTCTAGATTCCAAAACAATATTCGTATTACGAAACTCCTTCGAATCACTTCTTTGCGTTGTTGATGTTGCCGATGCCACCGATTGACGCCAACAAGCGAAGAGCTGGATTACGTCTATCATTTCGGCCGTCGCTTTCAGCTTCTTGTAGGTGACTGTACATTTTCACCTCATTCTAGTGGAAGGACATCCCGAAGAGAGTTCCGTGGGCTTAACACCCCTCTCCTGCTATCACCAACCTCCCGATAGAACTTTCGGATCACTGAATATTTAGAGTGGCCCATGCCGCACACATGTACTATACATTTATAAATATCCATGCTTTCTCCGGGATTCAAACACAGGCTTTACGTCACAGCAGTGTCTCTGGCCACTTTACTGTTTGGGAGGCTATGTATTTTTATCTATATTATGTAAGTTGATTTTTCTTATTGAATTTCATATACTGTTGAAAAATGGGATAACACAATAAATCTAACACATTATAGAAATGCTTAAACTCTTCTGAAGTGGCTCTTCAATTTCTACATTTTCCCATTACATAGAAAACATGGGCCACCATGCGTCATTGTAACCTGTTGTTTAAAGTCTCTAGTATTACAGTCAGTGGAACTGTCGAATGGAATAATGTAGATTTATCTGTGATCAAAGTTAAATATTCCAAAGTGCATCATCGGAAGCACATGATTCGTATTTAAGTGTGACGTTGGTTTAAGCAACCGGCTAATGGTTTATTCATATTTTATAACATCCTATTTACATTTCCAGTTTTAATTGCGTTAATCATTCCTAATGGGAATATCAATTTAATGCAACATTTGATAATACTAAAATATTTATAGAATTGCTTGATGGAATTAGAAGCATGCCAGTCTGCAAAAGTTGGTCATTTTCTAACATTGACAAAATCATACATCATAAATTAAGAATGTATTTGGAGTTCCAATTACATTTAATGATATTCATCAACCACTTGAGAGATCTATAATGTAATTTGGATTGAAATCATCCTAAAAGTGCAAATATTTTTATTTTTAATGTACTTTGTCAATAAAAAAATTTTTTTTGTACATATAATGTATTTCATACTTCATTTTCAATATTTAAATATTCAGTATGTATCAACCACTTGAGAGATCTATAATGTAATTTGGATTGAAATCATCCTAAAAGGGACATATTTTTATTTTTAATGTACTTTGTCAATGAAAAAAAAATTTTTGTACATATAATGTATTTCATACTTCATTTTCGGCATTTAAATATTCAGTATGTACTTAACGTAGTAAATTTAATACATATATATATGTAATAATTACCTCCAGTATCCTTTTTGTTAACTCTTTGTGCTAATATTTTAACAAACTTTAATTTTTTGGTCTAAAAAAACATTGTAATCTTAATCGTAATCGGCTAAACCGAAATCTCTGTCCCACCCATTCTCTCCAATCAGAACTACTATTACGTAACAGTTACGCGCTTCCACTGCTGGTATAAAAGCAAAAATCTTGTGTAATCGCGCTCTTTTGTCTGCTTGCCTTCATCATGTAATTCAGCCGGATGCCACGCGTTCTGTGTTTGTCTTTGTCTGTGTTGTGCCGTCTATCTTTATAGTTATGTGTATCAAGATGCAATAAACTGGGTTAATGTTCCAAACGGCCTCTTCAATAGTACTGAATATGTAAATCAACCAACATGGAAAATGTATCAAATATACAGTCATTCACTCGCCATAGGCCACTCCCTACCTTTGGTTCGCCATTATTTAAATCAACCACTTGACACGACCTAGTATGCACCACTTCTAAAGTTTTCTCATTACACACACACACACACACACACACACACACATATATATATAATAAATTTTTGATATTTTTATAATTTTTATTTAGTTTTTTGTTTTTTTTTACTTTATGATATATACAAAACCTAGTAAACGCGTTAATGACTGCATAAATTTTTACATAAACTATGTTCTTTTGTCAAAATTATCACTCTACGAAAGCTTCAATTGAACAAATTCAAGTATCAAAAATTTGGTATAAGTGATCGTCACTAGATGATGGCACCAATGAAAGTGCTTTCACACTTAAGGACTCGCCATGTCTGCTAAGGCTTGGCTGCCAGAATGCAGCCCATTTTATTAAAAAATTGTAACATTAACATGAAAATCAGTAATGATTACAGATATCCAATTAAAATGGATAAATGATATGAAGGTTGAGTATTATAAATTATATATAAAAAAAAGTTTTTAATAGATATTCTTAATTGGAATCATTAATTCTTATTAAGTGGATATAAATTGTACTTTGAATATTAGATTTCTAAAAAAAATAATAAACAGAAATTTATGTTCATCAATTGTTATGTCTATGGAATGAACTTTTGAAAGTGTATTTTATTTTATTTTAATATTATAATTTATTTTGAATGAAATAAGCATAGCTTGAGAGAATATCGAATATATTAAATGAGCTGAAAAATCTTCTACGAGATAAGATAAGTAAAATAATGTGGTAGTTCTAATTTTTTCTTCTTTTTCCTAAAACGTATATGCTATTTTTCACCAAAATAACGATGATAAATATGTAAGAAGACATATCTAAAATAGTGTAATACAATTTTGAAAGATATAACTTTTAATTAAATTTTTAGATAAATATTCGAGGGCTAAAACAGAGAGGAAAGGAATATTAACTATTATTTTTGTCTTTTAGCCCCCTTTTGGCTAAATTCCATATTTCGCAAATAATAATAAGACTCGTTCCCAGCTTAAACTGCAAAGCTAATTTACTGCCTGAAACTATTTAGTTTAAAATATTTTATTGTGCAGCAAATAAAATTTATTTATTTAAGTTAGAAATATGATTAAAACTTAGCTATCACACAAATACGCTTAACATATTAAGAATATTATTAATAGTGGTTTTATAAAAGATTTAACGATGAATACTAAACAAAATGTCTGCTATAAATAATTTTTCAATAGTAATTTAATTTTAAAATTATTTTCAGTAAATATTATTAAAATATATTATGTTTTCATATAGAATTAATGATATCCTTAATTGTACAGAAGAAAAAAGATTATTTATGTAAGTTTGGAGAAAAATACTTTTAAACGTTCTGCTATTAAATAAATGTATTGTAATTTAAATGATAATAATTAAAATGTTGTATATGTATACATATCATCACATCTTATTAATAAATAATAACTACAAAATTATCACACTGCACAAATAATACTTAAAACCTTTTTGATAACAAATTATCTGTTTCAAAGTGCAAAAATGAGAGGAGCTCATTAGCATTAAATAAATCTTTTTAAGTTATTTTAATGTAACAGTTAAATCAATTTGTATAAAAGTGTTGCTATCTAACAGGATTATATCTTTTTAAAAATTAATTTGAGTAGATTTTTTTAACAATGTAATGGTATTTTTATTATTTGTAAAATTATAGATTTTAATTAATCTATAATAAAAAGGGTCGATAATTAATTTTCTCTTTCCTACTCGAACAAATTTTATAATTTGTATTTTTTACCATGAAAAAGTATTTCAATTAATTTTAACTCAAATGATCTTGTTTTAAATTAAAGGAAAATCTCACTATTATTAACTGTTATTCTGCTTAAAATAAACAGTATTTTTTTTTAATGTTTGTCATTTAATTTTCCTTTTTCATGAAAAGCAAGATTGAAAAACCAGCTTTTAACTAATTTTACTATTTTCTATTGTGCATATTTTTTTCAAGCTAATCGTTACACTTGGTACATTTTATCTCTTACTTTATTCATTAGCCTTTTGCTTCGAACCAATTTATATGAGTCTTGTCCGGAAACTAAGTACCGTTTCGGAAAAACTCTCATAAAAAACTTTTTTCAAAACAAAATTTATTTATTTTCACGTGAAAGAGCATGTCAGAAACTGTTTGTCTACATAATTATCACCAATATTTCGACATTTATCATTTCGAGAATCTAACTTGTCTAGAACCTCTTCAAAGGAAGTTGCTGACAGTCAAAAGAGCCAATGCTGGGCTGCGGTTTGTGGAAATTGATTAAAAAGCAATCTTCCGTTAACAGTTAACCGTCCGTTTCATAAAATTTCTCATTCAATTCTTCAACCAAACCATCATTATCAACAAATGACCGCTCACTCCGTGCTTCATCATAATCATTGGTGCGCCCATCATAGAATTGTCAAACCCATTCATTATATTTTCACCACAAATCTCTACAACAGCAGTTGGCAACCTTTTAGCTGTGACATGTCAAACCAATCTACCAATATGATTCAGCGTGACACACAGTAGGACATTTTTGAGACCATTCGATTTCTGCGATAATTCATGCAGAATTGCAGAATAGAGGTCGATAATTTACATTTACATTTTTATTATATATTAACTTTGCATCATTTAAAGGTTTTTCTTAACATCCAGGATAAAATATCACCATTTATTCAACAAAAATAAAATTAAATGAATAAAATTGTATATATAGTATGTATTTTTTAAACGTATTTACTGAAATAAGAAATTGACAACATAAAATATAAATATTCCCCTTCGTTATAGTTAAAAAAGAAGATAAATATAGCCAGGCGCCTTCGTATCGTTCGAGAAGACAAAGGGGGCCCCTAGTGAAGGTACTACATGTGCCTGGGTGGCGGCCGATGAAGCAGTTGGCTGTACGATTGCATTTCTTACGATGTGGAGGTCTTCTCGATGACTCGTTTGTTTAGGGCCTCCTGAGCCTGGTCTTCGTGTAAAGAACATCTCTTCGATCCACTGGTCCCAACATCTCCTCACAACACAATCAGAGCTGCCTAATTGACGAGCTACTCGCCTAGCTGACCACCCAGCTTCCATCATGCCAATGATTCTCCCCCTCTCAAACTGCGACAGCTGCTCATATTGTCTTCGAAAACGGCGTAATGGCATGTCTACCTCAGCTCTTGCTTTGTAAACTATTCGACATATTCAAACAAGCTTTGGTTACTTTTTTTATACTCCACGGAAAATGACCGTAAACGTTCTCTACCGGCCATACGTAATGCGCAAATACGCTGCATTTCTAATAATTCGCATATCTCCCCGACATGTACCTTTATGCCAAGTTTCGTTACAATTCCGCAATTATTTCTTGGTGAGCTAATTTTTTTTGTCCATGAGTGTATATCTTAGTTATAAATGATTTAGTTGGGTTAATATTTCTTAAATTTGTTTCATGAATAGTTAAACTTCAATTTCTAAAGTTTGTAATAAATTTTTTAAATTTGGAAATTAAAATAAAATGACTTTCTCCCTTTCTTAGATCAAAGGAAAATTTATGTTACTTTATATATATAAAAGAGAAATTCATTTATTTCAATAAAACTTTTCTTCATTTTTTGAAACGTTAATTTCTTTCAAATGAGATTTGCTATATTAATTTATATCTTCAACTGCAAACTGGGTTTGGTGCATTCAATTTTGGGTTTGCTGTGTAAGCTAAGAAAACATCCCGCTATTGTTTTCTATTTGTGTATTTAAAGAATTTTTGGTGCGCGCATACACATGATTCAAGTAGATACGTCCAAATCGATTACATGTAAATTTTTTTCAAATTGCCATATAATAATTGGAACCTAACAAAGCCAGCAAACTTACAGTTCATCATTTGAAAGCTGTCATCCAAGTTTTTAGAATTAAATGTCATTTAGTTTCACGTATTAAAAGTTGATAAAATCATGATAATTTTAATTTTGTAACGTAAGGAAAATATAATTATCAAATTTATTACTAAATAAACCTTAATAGCATCTCACATTTTTAAACTACGTAAAAATAATTTTTGTTGAAAACATATTCTCAGTAAGTGTAATATTTGGTTTCTATTTATTCAATCATGCAAGTTTGCTGTACTTTTTCACTATGCTTTTCGGTTGTTAGGAATCGCATTTTCCACATCTGAAACGTATTCCTATTTTATAAATTTCTAGATTCTGTTTTTGCTGAAACACTAATAGAGTAGTTATGTTCTGTTAATTTTTGTCATTATTACAAGTGTTTTTGATTAATTTAGCTAGTTGATAATTAAGAAAGTTTATATTAATTAATAATTGACACTATTTGAATTAATCCTATAAATTTCTTTGTTAAAAAAAGATAAATTTCAATGATTAATGCTCATATTAACTATTCCTGGATATATAAGAAATTTTATGAGAATCGAGAACTAAATAATAGAATTCGATTGGAGATGGAGCTGTGGCCACGTTAGCCTAGTGGTTAAGGTGACGGACTCGTGGCCGACGTTTCATGAGTTCGAGCCTAATACCGCTGAAGATCCGCCGTGTAGGGGATAGGTGCGAGTTAAATACATCGAGACTCAAACGTTCTTTCGTTATTGTGGTGTGGAAGTTTGATGAATGGGTGCCAGCTCAGGTGTCACATCCTCTTTAATTTACTATTGTTCAAAATCACGAGGTCCGTCACCAAAAGCCCTCAATTAGCTGAATAGTGGGACGTTAATATTCTCTCACTCACCTGAGACAGAGCAAGATTACATTTTTATGTTCACTAACATAGCATTATAGAGAAAGCCTCGTGGAATAATTTAAAGTGGATTACTAAGCCGTCGAGAGTAGAACCTTCTCAATACGCCTGTTTTTCTTTCTTTTTTTAAACGTTTTGGTTTGAGCTATCAAACACACACACACACATATTGCGAACCTTTGATTCTAACAAATAAAATTTTCGATATTAGTATTCACTTTTAGGCGAAATCTGTGTTCAAGAAAAAGTTTTTATGAGCTCCTCTTTTTATATCTCCTTATGCTCTTTAGAACTTGATAGATTATACAAAAGCACCCAAAGCTCGTAGAAACATGAAGACTAAAATTTACTGTGATTAAGAAGACACAGTACGATTCAAATGACAAAAATCGGTCAAAAAATCAAATATAATTTTTTTTTAGCCTAAATTAATCTTTATATATTTTTCTATAACCTCCTAAAATTTGAAAGCTCTTAACTCAAAAAAAGCAGAATTATGATAGCTTTTTCGTTCGTTTTTATTCACATTTCTGTGGCAAATCAAAACTTGAAGCTTACTTATCTCAGAAAGATAAAATAACTAGTTTGTCTTCATTTAAAATGCTACGGCGTTTTTTTCTATTCTGCCTAATACTTTGAAATTTTTTTTACCTATTGCTAATAATACATGCAACAAAAGTTGGTATGCATTTTTGAATCAAAGCAATACTTATTTTTAAAAAATAATTGAACTCAGAATTTATACATTTATTAAGGAATTTTCAATAGGCCTTCATAAAAAGAAGTATTGTACGAATACCAATCATGTTATCGTAAAACCCATACTAACTTTTGTTGTACATAGTTTGACGTACTTGTAAATCAAATTTCATGCGTGTACGTAAATTTTTGTAGAAGGAGTAGCGTTTTATAATCACTTCACAAATTTTAAGTTTTTTCCTTAAAAAATTGAAGTGCTAGCTTTTTATGAAATTTTGAACACGCAATCTATTTTACGTGGTATACACACATAGAAGGCAACAAAAAAAATTTCAAAAATCCTTAAATTAAAATTTTTTGCGTAAATCGTACCATGTCCCCTTAAGATATTTTTCTTAACAAGTAATATAAAAAAAATTTTTTAAGTCAATTCCTACTTAGATCAGCAAAGAAAATTTTTATTTTAGCTACTTTTTATTAAATAGTTACAATTAATATAAATATGTATATACATAGGAGAGAATCACAATATTAAGTGGTCATTAATTCTTATTAATTATCATTAAAGTATCGTATTGCCATCCAAAACAATCATGTGTATAAAATTTCAGTTCAACTAAATGCTTTAAGATGTGAGCAAAAAAACCTTTTCAAGTTTTGACACAATTCGCCAAAAATGATGCCAACGTAGCTGTATTTGTAATTCTTCAAATAATTAGTTTTAATCAATTAGTTTTCATTAATTATAGTTAAATAATTTTACTGTCATCCAAAATAATCATGTATACTAAATTTCAGCTCAATTGAGTGCTTTAAAATGTATTTTATTAACGATTGAAAATTCCACCAAGATAAATAAATTAATATATAGAGAATGTGAGGTAATAGAAGGAATTGAAAAGATAATCCGAGAAAGGGTTTATTACAATGAACTTCAAATAGGACATAACTATAATCATGGTTTCTTTTTTTATTATTTTTTTATTGAAATAGCTACCATAAAAATAAGAACATTGCTTGGACTATTTTAGGCTAATCTGATGTTTTTGAAAAGAAGATTTTTGATATTCTTAAATATATATATAATCAGATATTTCTTTGGAAACACTAAAATATTTTCGAAAAAATTTAACAAAAAAAATTAGTTATTATAATAATAAGTTATAAATGCGTTATACATTGAATAATACTAAGTTATAAATGCGTTATTGAATAATAAAAAGTTCTAAAAATATCAGCTAGGACAAGCAATGTAAGATCATATATTAATACTAGAAGGGATAATCACACACACACACACATTGTGAAGTAATTATTTCAGTTCTCGCACACCTGTATGCAGAAAATATATCAACACAAATTTTAACTACTACAAACATACTACATCATTAGCAAAACATATTTTATACGGTGTTTACTTCATATGTGTTTCTACAACACGTTTATCAAATCAATGAATTTTAATAATTTATATTGGAGTAATACATTTGAAATATAATTTAATTGTGGAGAACTTCATTTTAGTGTCGAGTGTTATCCTGTATTTTGAAAATCATACTGTATAGCAGCGTTTCTCAAACTGTGGGACGTGCCCCCCTAGGGGGCGTGATACTTCTACGGGGGGGGCGCGCGAGCATATTGAAAAGTCTAAAACAAAACATTGTTTAAGATAATTATTAATTTATGGAAAGTAAAGAAACAAAATCATTCTGACATAATAAAAAATTAAATACATATTGATACTGATATAATACACTTATAAATGTATCCGTACTGCACAATGTATTTTATAATTAATTTGACCATACTAAGTTAAGAACAAGATTAAAAATTACTAGTGAACCCATGGACTTGCCATATAAAAAATTATATAAAAAAATAATATTTATCTTGATAATTTGTACAGTTTATAACTAATCCTTTAATTGCCGGTTAAAAGTTATGCAAATCGCTCCCCAATGCCTTCACCGTTTCCCGAGTAGGCACGCGTATGTGATGTATTGGAGGGGGGAGGAATAAAAAAGCAAAAATCGTATGAAATAAGTAAATACTTCGCAAATACTGCCAAGGTCCTTTTATTGCATTCCAAAGCCTTCGAAATAATTTTATGGATATCAGTGCACAGAAAAGATCGCACTTTGGAAATACGTATATATACGTCCGGGGCAATTATCATTTTGGTTTAGCAAGACGTTTATATACGTCGGTGACACTTTAGAGGTTAAAGTCGTGTTGTAGCTTTTGCGTCAAAGTATAGTGTTATTGAATTCAATATATTGTTATTGTATGTATGGGGGACGGGCGCGATGAAAATTATGATTGAATTTTGGGTCACAAATAGTGAAAGTTTGAAAAGCACTGCTGTATAGAAGATCAGAGATATGAATAGGCATTTAAAGTTTACTAAAATGAAATAATTTCTCATCTGATTTAAATAAAAGGAGAAGATATAAGCAGACGTATTACAAATAAAAAACTATTTTTACCTTAGTATGCATGAACGAGAACAAATAAATAAACTTATTCACATTATTTTAATGTTTTTTTTTTCCTTTGGATCAACTAAACATAAATTAATTATGTTTGCGTAGTTATCCTTATTTTCAATAATAATTGGCATTCATTATTAATCACTACATTCCTAAGAACTTTCAAGATAAACATTATTTTCATCATCTGATTATTACAATGATTGCGTTATATCAGTTA
>BMAV01019187.1:262605-278468 GCA_019973955.1 Trichonephila inaurata madagascariensis
TAAAAAGTAAATACAAAAGTCTCCAATGTTATATTTTGTTAATACTGTATACAGTATAAAATATAAATGCATTTTCGTATACTTTACTCTAATATCATACCCCAAAAGGAAAACATTCGGAAATCTTGCGCAATTTTTAAAATCTCTTTGGGTGAAAATATGTGTTGATAAATATAAATTCGACTTACTTAAATTCTGCTCGTCAGACCACAAATCGGCCCCAAGTCGAGTAGACTCTGAATATGTAAAAGAATCAAAGCATTACTACATCAACAAAAGAGCATAGCATTTCAATGTTTCTTACATTAACGTATAACAAATACACTCAATGCATAATTTATTTAAAGTTTCATTATATATATTCTGCGATTAAAAGAACAATATTGAAAGATCTACGTTTAAATCATAATATATATTATGCAGACTGATAAGTATAGAACACATTTATATATTCATGTCATTACAAAATGAAATATTTTCAAAGTCACCAAAATTAATTATTACGGAAGGAAAAATGATAATTCATCTCTATTTATTCTAACAGCACTGTTGCTCGGAATTTTTGACAAAGTAGCTGTAATCTGAGAGTCAAACAAGCTATGTTTACTTATTCGCAAAGCAAAATGAAATAAACATTACTTTCATCTGATACATAAAAGACTTCGCGAAATAATGTTTATTTTCTCAATATTCTAAATTAAATTCTTCGCGTCTATTAATGTAATGAAGTTAAGACTAGAAAAGGGTTCTCTCAGAAGCAACACTACAAAGATTGTTGACTTACGTATTCTTAATTCTCGTAGCGTTTATTTCCAATTTATTCCGACAGAATATTAAATGAGTATACATCGTTCGATGCAAGAATATGGAACTTATTTTTATACGGAATGAGGGAAGTTTTTATTTTCATTTTGTCATGATAATCTTGGGCGACTCTTACACATTTGTTTTATTTATTCATGAATATAACAGAGCAAGCTATATTATTGAATTATGAGCACGGAATTTATTAAGCTAAAGTACCTTTGAAATATTTTTCACTGACAAATAATTATTATCAAAATAAAAATGTTGGTGCTTCTTGAACGCTTTGTTTTATATATTGTTTTACTTTATCATCTCAATGAATGAAGAATGTATTCCTCTTAAATTATGCATTTGTTTTGTTACTGTTTATATTATTTATTCAGCAACTAAATATTGCAAGCTGTTTGCCCTTTTAGATTAAAAATGAACTAAATTTAGCATATATTAGTTAGAATGTTATTAAAATTAAGAATGACATTTACATTCATTGCTCATTTTGTGTTTCAATGTTTATTATTCTGCCATATAAAAATGACATACGTTATTTGAAAGCATAATGAGGTCCCTAAAGGATAAACAAAGAGATTAAAAAACCAAGATTGTTTTTTTCTAATAATATATTTTTAAGTTTAAGAATAATATTATTACAAATTTTGTGTAATTCATGCTAAATTTCATCTTAAAATGCTGTAAGCAATTTATATTTGGGGATGTCTAATATGTTAATATTATTTTTTGTTGTGTTTATTTTATGATAAAAATTTTAATATTCGCAAGCAACGCGCTGTTTCCTACATTATAATGGCTTTTAAATGGAAACTTGGTGAAATATTGGCAATACAGCCAAGTTGGCATCCTTTTTGGTGACCATATTAGAAACATGACGACCCTATGGATGCTTTTCGAAGTAACTGGAAAATTCTATTATCTCATGACCTTTGATTCACAAGTAGTATTTCCGAGAAAGCACACAAATTTAGCCGAGCAGTGTATAAATAGCGGTCACTCGCATAAATTGAGTCAGTATTAGTTCGGGTGTAGAAGTGTTGATAATCTTTAACTCTTATCATACTTGTATTTTTAGACACTGATAGCTGTGTCTGAGTGCTGTAAAAGTTGTGAATTATTGAGCTGAGATTTATTGTGCCAATTTTAGTGCTGTATCTGGTATTTTAATAATTTTTCCCTAATAAATTTTCATCGCTATTAAAGAACTGCTTTGCTCTTCGGGGCTAATAACATAAAATCCTCCAGCCCGAACAATGCAACAATATATCAGAATCGCGTGAAGGAATACTCTTTCGCAATCATTTTTCTACTTCAGCTGAATAACAGAGAAATAAAACTTCTGTACTGATTACGCTATCTACAAATAAATATCTACCTCACTCAAATAACAAATAACTTTATTTACAAACTTCTACTCACACCTTATTCATTACAAACTAAAATCTCACACCCTATACTACCCAACTCTCATAATTCACAACACCTCAGCCAATTCACTCAAATTCTCCAACACTCCACTTATCATTCCCCCGTCTTCCCGGGGTTACAGTTACACAACGCCGCTGTTGAAACAGTGCGATCCATTACCTTGACACATGGTATAGTGACGAGGACGCCACCTGAAACGGAACCCACACAACACCATTGGTAGAAAGTTTGAGGTTCGACATATTTAACCCGCTTCTGCACATTGGGTCCCGAGCGGCACTAGGCTCGAATCATGATAAGCCGGAGATGAATCAGTTACCTTAACAACTTCATACCATTTTTCATACTTCTTTTCAAAATGCAATAATAAAATTAAATGAGTTAATATATGAATCATTTAAGGAATATTTTTCTAAATATTTCTTTTTTTTTCTTTTTAATTTGAAATTAAATTAAATAAAAATGATGTGCCCATAATTCATTCATTTTTTAATATGAGAAATATTTTATTAAAAATTAAAATAAAAGAGAAATAAAACAAACTTTTTAATATTTTCTCAGTCATTTTTATAAGGATTTATTTTTTATTTCATTATTTCAGTTATATTAATTTCTTATTAAGGTATTTAGATTTCATAATAAAAGAAGGAGAAGTTCGTCATTAAGTATTTTCATGTTTTTATTGTGCATAAAAAAAGTAATATCGAGCAAATGGCTTAATGATATAAAAATTTATGTCTCGTTTTTGAAAGAAAACAATCGAAAAAATCAATATATTTGAGTTCTTGATATGAGGATGCAGAAAACAATTGTAAAATTTCGTGATGCTTTGATATTTAAGCTGCTAAGCTTCTGAACATATTTTAAGTTACATATTTTAGTTTGATGAAGGGAACAAAATAAGACTGCATTTCACATGCTGAACCAATCGTATTATTAAGGTAAAATAAAATGGTATTTTTTTTATAAAAAAAATTAAATTGTTATTAACAACAGTCTCCTGATTAAATATAATGAAATTTAAGTAATGTTCATAGAAATTTGGGGAACTCTCAATGGATTTGTTACGAATATACAAACGTTATTAAAACAATTCAACAATATACACATGACGTACGTTTTAAAATTTATAGTACTTTTATCAATCGTGTGTGTGTGTGTGTGTGTGTATTTGGAATATATATAAAAATGTAACAATTCTTATGTAAACATTGAGAAACTGCTGTTGTGATATTAAAATTGCGTGATGTTACAATCTGCTTCAATTACATTTAAAATTTCAACTATAAACGAGGAGTATCAAAAAATAATGATTTAAAATTATGCACTTGATTAGATTGCTCTCCATTCAAAACTAATTTCCATATATCAATATTCATTTTATAATAAAATACGCTACATGGAATGCCGGATTGGCTAGGTGTCACTCTGCCCATTTCATTGATCTCAGTTAATGCTAGTTTCTGTAGCTTTTAAAAAAAGTTTTTCACACACACACACGCGCGTGTTTTAAACTTAATCTTCTCACATGTAAAATAAATTTATTAAATAAATACAGTAAATTGTTCTTCAATTGCAAATATTTTAATTTAAACTGGATAATAGGAAATCAGTACAGTCATCCACAATACCCACTAGGGGATAAGAGCCCGACAGGGCTAATGTGCTCCTTACAATATACCGTGTTATATAGAAAAAGTTTCAAAATTAATTTTTTTAGTGGTGGAAACAAATATGAAAGGCATTAAACTAAGATACACAGATTCTAACTTTGAAAGTGAACGCTATGTATTAGTATAGTGCCAATTTTAATTGTACTTTCTATATTTCTTATTCACTTATAATTATCACCAAAGGGTATAATTTAAAACACAAAGTTGAATCATGTAGACGCAGAAACAATTTATTTCTCTTTTAATATAGTGCAATTGTAAGCTATAATATAGCAAAATAATGCTGTTTTCCACTAATTAAAATAAAAATAATCACAATATATATAGTTTTTCTCTTTTAATTCGGATTTTTTTCATATGACCTACTCGTATGAGTTAATTAAAAAAAGTGTATTCTAATGTTATGAGATAAAACAGTTCATTAGTAACAAAATCCATTAAGTGAAACATGCGATAATTTTATATGGATCTTTCCTTTCCATGATATTTTTATGTCTTGTGTATCGTAACACGGATTTTAATTCCCGTCCTCCGTAGAAGCCATTTATTAACATAGGAAATGCATTTCGTTTTCAAAAGAATTGCTTTGTCTAGTTGTAAGACAACGGACATAAATTGTGAGATCAGAATGTATAAATTTTATTCTTCGTACCACATATGACAGTCTAACTCATCTCATCTTGTCAGAAACAGTAACATTTCCTGTTGCTTGTTGTGAAGGATTTCATATATATGTATGAGTGTTCATTCTTATTTTTTAAAAAAAATAAATTTGAATTTTTGCATTACACATATATATTTACTTTAACCTCTTTTGTAATTCTAATTTCAATTAAAGGAAATCAAATATTATTTTATGATATTATTACCGTCCTAAACGTGAGCTTCAAATTGTAATTTAAAGATATCTAGTTGAATTATGTCAAAGACTGACATCAAATTGCAGAATTTAGACAATTAAATAACTCTTAGCAATTTGGGGCTTTGCCATTCACTATTTTACAAAATTAATAACATTATCACACAAAAATATCCTTCAAAAACAATATAGAAATGTTTACTAATCTCAGACAGAAAATTAACGGCTTAATAAAAACACAAAAAACATTAATATGGCAACGTGATCTCATCACAAACGCCAGAACAACCATTCTAAAAGGTATAATTTCCTTACACACAAAGGAAAAAAGATTCCCATGTGACTAATAAACCATCTCGACGAGGAATGTCTATCCCTAAATGTCCTTAGTCCCCGGATTCTGCTTAAACATCCAATACAATCATCGATCGCAGCAAGCAACAGGAAATGTTGTTACTTCTCCTGACGTGATGGGTTGGACGTAATAATACGTTCTGTCACAAGTGGTAAGAGGAAGAAAATTTATATTCTAGGCTTTCAATTGATGTCTGCTGTCCTGCAACAAGGCAATGCAATTCTTTTGAAAACGAAATACATTAATCATAGGATATGTTTCAGCTTTCCTAAATGGCTGTTTTGTTAGAGAATATGAATTAAAATTCGTGCTGTGATAGGCGAGACATTAGAGGTATCGTGTGAAAGCAGATTCTGTTGAATTAGATGGATTGTTAAATTTATTTATTACTGCATGAATTGTGTTACTAGTGGACTGTTTTATTTATTAACAATATAATGTATTATTAAATTCTTTCGTAAGTTATACTGGTAATTTTTATTAATATTAAATAGGGACCAGGAGTAAAAAGAGAACTATTATTTTTTTTTTCTTTGAATGAAAAAAAATCCTTATTATTTTGCAATGCTGTAATTTACAATTACATTACATTGGAAGATAAGTAAATAACACTTAATTTTAAATATGATTTATCAGAAACCTTCGAATTTTCTTTTTATTAATTATGACACATATATATATATATTTTAAAATAGGAAAACTAATTAACCTTATGCTGATAAATAAAGTGCAAAATTTGTACTTATCTTGACTTCACCATTCGTTCCTTTTTTCTCTAAAATGTAAATTTAATTTTAGTACATATATTCTAATAATGGAAGATTTTTACTGAAGTTCTTATTAAACTGAAAAAATTACAGAATAATTTTTTTTTACTTCAAAATCGTTTACCTTAAATTATATTTAGCCAGAAGGCCACTAAACGTCTAAAAATAAGACTAAGTCGTTCAAACAGGTCACTCATTATTTTATAATATAAACGGATTTGCTTATCAGTAGTTTAGATGTATTTTATATTTTTTATTACACACAGCTGCAACTACAGGATATTAAATAATTCAATTAAAACATTTTATAATTATATTTGAGTGTACTGAATTAAAGTACACATTTTTCTTTCATTCTATAAATATATTCCGTAAATGTTTGATGCATCGACTCTTTTTGTGTAAGATGTATTACAAGAAGTAACCAATAAAACAAGAAGTATAACAGACGAATATTTATTTAAATTTACTCACATGCCTCCTTCTTGATACTGAAACTAGTGTCTTGAGAATTACAATAATTATAAACTTTAACAGAAAATAATAAGGTTATTTTTGTAGTTGCTCCACATGTGCACTAGAATATACTCCATGACTTAGTACGATGGTACGATTCACGCAAAAAATTTTAATTCAAGGATTTTTAAAAATTTTTTGGTTGCCTCACATGTGTGTATACTATGTAAAACAGATTTTGTGCTCCAAATTTCATAAAAGATTAGCCATTTTATTTTCTAATGAAAAAACTTGAAATATTTGAAGTGATTTTAAAATTCTACTCCTTCCACAAAAATTTAAGTACACGCATGAAATTTGATTTACAAGTACATAAAACTATCAATAACAGAATTTGGTATGGGTTTTGCGATAACACGATTGGTATTCGTATACTTCTTTTTATGAATGCTTATTGAAAATTCTTTAAAAAAATGTAAAAATTCTGAGTTCAATTATTTTTAGAAAAATAAGTATTGCTTTGTTTCAAAAATACATACCAACTTTTGTAATATGTACTATTGGTAATAGGTAAAAAACATTCAAAGCTTTAGGCACAATAGAGAAAAAGCCTTAGCATTTTAAATGAAGACAAACTAGTTATTTTATCTTTCTGAGATAAGCAAGTTTAAAGTTTTGATTTGCCGTAGGGATGTAAATAAAAACGAACATAAAAGCTATCATAATTCTGCGTTTTTCAAATATAGAGCTTTCAAATTTTGTGAGTTTATAGAAAATTATGTAAAGAATAATTTAGGCTAAAAAAATTAGATTTGATTTTTTTATTGATTTTTGTCAATTGAAACGTACTGTGTCCTCTTAATACATCATATTCAAGTCTAAATCAGTTTTATAGCTACAACAGTGTTGTAATATTCTTCTGTAGTAAATATATTTCGAATTATCAGATTCTTCTCTTGATTGCTTCTAAGTACACCGTTAAACCCGAAGGTAAAAATTTCTGATTATTACTCATCTTAGTATTTTAGAATCTCTTTTTATGAAACAGTAAAACAAAAAATTATACACACGCGTACAAAATAACAAATAATAAATAAATTTGAACCTCCAATATTAATATTGCATTTGACACTTAATTTAGAAAACCACGTATTACGAACGTAAGTATAATGATAAAAGACAAAAATTCAATTAGTACGTTCATATTCATAGAAACATTTGCTTACGATATGAAAATAAAATGAATTCAAACTGTAAATATTTCATAATGTTATTGAATTTCTGGATCAAGTAAATCTCTTCATACTAGATAATTAAAATTAATCATGTTATCTTCTAATCTATATTTAGTAAGAGTAAATAGATCAAATTTGGCGCTCTATGTAACTGCATATTATATTAATTATTTAGATATTTTGATATCCGACATTAATTCTTTAGAAATCATTTTGTGATTAAAATTAAACATTTCATAGCTTTAGTTCTACAAAAAATGAATCAGAATAAATTAATCTAAGTGCTAAAAGTACAATTGTAAGAAATTACCATTTCCCACTCTAATTTATTTTTCCAAGCAGGATCTGCTGTATGTTTTAAAAATTTTAGGCGTTAACCTTTTCTTACTTCGTATAACTATACAAGGATACAATATTAATATTAAATAAAAATGTGATATTTCTACAAGTTAACAGTTGATGGATGAAACATAAATAATTTAAATAGAATATTTCAAGTGTAAAAATATGAGTTATTTTGTGTTCCATATTTTGTTTATTTTAATCCCATATATGATTTGGATGATTATTACGGCTCAAAATCATGATTTAATTGTGATTTCGAACAATTAAATAATAGGCCCGAAAGGAAATGTGGAAAGATGTTGAAAAAGGTTTGCTTTCTTAAAGAATCAATTAAATAATATTAGACCTCACTCGAATGTTACGATGATAAAATCAAGTTGAAGGCATGACAGTTCAATAATGTATTTTTCTATAAAAATTTATAACATTTTAAAATACCAATATACTATTAATTAAAACTTTTTAATTTAAAAAAAAGGATTTTAAATCGTACCTAAATGTCAGCTTCTTCTACATCCAAAACACAACATATAAGATGCTGGTTTTCTATGAAATTTAGAAAGACTTAATTTACGTAATCTTTTTTATAACGTTTCGTAAAAACAATAATAAAGTCTACAATCCCCATGTCAAAAGATTGTTTCTATATTATTCTCACAAGTTCAGATATAATCCAATTCATTACAAGAAAATATATAATTATTTATAATTATATAATGTATATGTGTTGTAAAATGTACTTGTTTCTTTTATGCCACATTGTGGTCATCATTAAAAATAAGACGATTTTATAATCCATACTAATCTAATACCCAGAGAAAATTCCAATAAGATCTGGTGGAATAATCCTAAAGATCTTTCCATGTGGCCAAGACGAAAAGCAATTGCCGAGTTTCTTCTGGATACTGGGCACGACTGTCTTCTCAAACATCTTCATTGAATTCATGTTGCACAGGCTCCTTTCTGCACGCCCTGTGATGTTTGGGAGGACATGGATGCTGACCACATTCGCCGTTGCCCAGCACTAAAGGGCTCCTCTTTGTGCGATCTTTATTGACAAGCTAGGGACTTAATGGGTTCAGAGTCTTTTCTCGCCACGTTTTTATTTCCTACTTTTTTTTTTCTTTTGCCTGTTTTTGTTTTTGTTCCTACCCTCTGATAGTGCAGTGGTCTTTTGTAACCTTGGCCATTGGAATAAAAAAAATAATAATCCATATTTTACGAAGCCTTTTATCTATATGTGTCCGGATACCTCGTGATTTCAAATACATTTTAAGTCATTGCTATTAAAAAATTGTCGATTACAAATATGCTTTTGTTTAGATTTAAAAAGTATCTGGAAAAAAAATAAATCCTTAGAATTTTTGAAATTTACTTTTTTTTTTTAAACTAACAAAAGTCAGGGCTTACATAATTATGTAATTAAGACAAATGTAAAAAATATACACATCCGTGACTTACGAAAATCCTGTGACAAGTTCCCGTTGCGAACGAAACATAAAAACTCATCAATCCTAAGCAGCAATTTATTTCAAACTCCAATAACTAACACTTTCACAAACGAATAGACACCAAAGTATTTAAAATAATACAAAGGACAAATGTTTCATAAGCTTTGCGAAAGGAAAGAAAAGGGAAAGAAGAAAAAATAATCCTTCCTCTAGTCATCCAAAACGTCCGTAATTTTCTTCTCTAGCTAGCCTGCCTAGGGTCTTATTCCTTCCATAGCTGAAACTGCCGAACCGTGAAATCACTCCGTCCCGAATAAAGGCAAAACTAAAAAGAAAGAATCCAGCAATGTGGGGAAAACCCGATCTTCCTGTATTCCTAGCTTTCCTGCACTGCGAGTTCTTTCCTTTTTCTTTGGGACCCCCTTTTATCTGGGATCTTTGTTCTTCCTTGTGGTCAGTATAATACCGAGAGATGGGCGCATTTTACGCGAGTTTGCCTTGGATACAGAAGACTGCCTTATCAAAAAGAAACACTGCCGATGGGTGAAATATTGCAGATAGTAGAGGGCCATTTATCTTTGTGTGTTGAAGTATGAGTGCTCTAAATGAGAAGTGTTAGAATACTTTTTTTCTTTCTTTTTTTACAGGCGAGAAGGACTTAAGAGAAAAAGGAAGGGTTTTTGTTTGAGACGTCAGGATAGATTTCTTTAGTGTGTCTTGACAAAGATGGGGTAGATGGTTACAGGAAATTGAGCTTTTGTTTTTATTTCTATTTGGAGATTATTGCAGTGAAGAAAAAGCAAAGTGAATTGTAGTTATTTTAGATTATTGGCTAAGTATTATTTGATATTTCACTTATTATTTGAAATAAATAATTTTCGTGTTTATTCAAAATGCCTCAATTACCCTAAAAATACCATTATTTACTATTTTATCCCGACACGCGAAATTGACGTACAAAATATGTCAATTTCCATCATATTAAATTAAATTAAATTAATATAAAGAAATCTTGAATCAGATGTGTGTGTGTGTGTGATTAAAATTCATAATTTTAAAACTTAAAGGAAATAATTGTATATATATATATATATATATATATATGTTCTAACCTTCATAGTTAACCCGCGGTCACTCGCGCCTGTTTTTGCTACCTTCGTTACTCGCGGGGTGTAGAGAACACCCCAAACTTTTAACACGTGTATTTAATTATAAAAATAAAAATTAAGTCATTATGATACATATTTATAAAGTACAAGATGTGTTTTGTATTATACAAATACAATTATTTAATTTATTGCACACAAATGAGACTAACATTAATTTAAATTAAACATACAAAAAATTTCATTTTAAAACACATAATTTTATATTTTTTCATAAACCAGTATAAAACGTATATGCCAGTAATAAATATACTTTATAATTAATGAGATAATGATAGTAGAATGTATAGAAAAATAATATTTTAATCATTTTCTAAACTTTCAGAGCAGACTCTATACAAATGTGCAACTTCTCGCGGGAGTTCTCATCCCTCCAGATAAACTTTTCAAGGTCATTACATTCCAATCGTCCTTAAAGAGGGATTGCATCACACCTGAAGGTTCAATGACCTAAAATGTGCAGCTACAGAAAAAATCGTGGTTCTGCACATTCTTTTTAGAAATCTGGGAGGATTTTCTTGTTGCTGGGGTGTACAGAACACAACGCGCGAGTGATCGCGGGTTAAACATAATGAACTATGCTTAATTGATGCATGGTTGTTGTAACGTTTAATTTAACAAATCAAACCGCATAAAATAATCTTTTTCACAGCTGGATATCGTTTTCAATCAAAAATGATATTTCTCATAGCTCACATACAAATCGCACTATTTCCTAAAGGGTAAACATTTTCTAACTCCAATTAATCTTAGCTACTATGCATCATAAAACACCTCTATTTTAAAGACTTACAGAGCAGTTATAGATTTGTGGTCAAAGTTAGGAGCCAGTGGCCGATGTTCAAGTCCTATTGTCACCGAAGAGTCACAGAGAGAGATTGAGGCATCTTGAATCAATCAAGGCTCAAAATCCTTCCTGTGGTGTGGAAGTTTGAAGAGGGGAGATGCCAGCTCCAGGGACTTTGTCATCGTCACTTGACAGATGCTCAAAAGTACGAGGTCAGTCGCCAATAACCCTCGCGTTGCTTTAGAGTGCGTCGTTTATAAACACTTACTGACTCAAATATTTGCAGTGGAAATAAGTTACAAAATTATCTGTTTGCATTAAGGTATCCGACTACGTTCGGAACCGTTGTTTTAAAAAAGCGCATAAATGGATAATTTTCAAGATATTTAGTGTCACTTAGACTAGCATACATGTAAAAATGTTTTAAGGACATTTTGTTTAACAAAAAAAAAAAAAGCAATTATTTAAATACAATATTTCGGCAAAAAATGAAGCTAGAATAACCTTTTTTCAAAATGTCCTCCTTTTGTGAAAAATGCTTCTATTATAATAATATTTTGCCTGTATATAGCTCAGACCTCTGTGTACGGAGGCTCAACTATGAGTTTTGAAAAATTCACATTATTTTCAGAGTTACAACCCATTGAAATAATGATCGGCGTTTTTTTCTTAAAATTTCTCCCCTCTGTTGTTGTAAAACATGGATAAACCCACTTCTAAGTTATATATTTCAAAAATTCTAGTTGAGCCTCTGTACAGAGGTCTGAGCTATATGCAGGAAAAATATTATTATAATAGGAGCATTTTTCACAAAAGGAGAATATTTTGAAAATGGGTCATTCTATGTTCATTTTTTGTCAAAATATTGCACTTAAATAATTTTTTATTGTAATACTATTCTTAAAACAATTTTATATACATTTTCTAATCCAAGTGACACTAAATATCATAAATATAAACCATTTATACGCTTTTGCAAAATCACGGTTTCGAACGTAGTCGGATACCTTAAGTGCTGATATTTAATAATTCATGGAATCATTTTAGTAAAAAATTAATAATTAAATTTAACCAAAATACTTCTTTTCTGGGAAGTATATTTTACTGCACAAAATGGTATTTTGATTATTGCAGAAAAAAGTTTTAAGCAAACTTCAATAAAATTTTGTATTTTAATTCTAAAGTGATGCCTTGATTTGTTTAAAATTCATTTTATGTATATGCATGTGTATTCAAAAACACGCCGTTATAGTTCAATCTGCATTGCAGACTTTAAAATGTGTGCAATATTCTTCTGATATTTTTAATAATCTAAATTCTATTAATTTCACTTATTATAGTGTATATTACGTTGTTAATAAATTCGCACGTGTTTTTACAGAAATAATTAAAAATAAAATATTAATTGAACTTATTACAAATTGAATATACATCTAACCCTAGAACGCGTTTAATTGCAGTACATTCTAAAGAATAAGAAGTAATTTTTTCACAATTTTTATCTTCAGTAAAGAATAAAATACTCACAGAAAAAATCTTTTTGATACTTGTTTTAGAAAATGCAAATTCATTCTTAAAACAAAAGTAAAAGGAAGAGCCAGGAAGAAATGCAAACTTTTTATAAAAAATTCGAAAAAGGAGAACTTTTTTGGAACTCAAAAAACATCTTTCAAGCCAAAATTTGTAATATTTCGTTAAAAAAGATTTTTTTCTCAAAATTATATTTCCACAGAGTAAAAATAGTACTTTAAAATAAAAGCAGTGAAGACTTTTCAACATTTTTCTAGAATTCATATATATATAGCAATAAAAGCTTTAAATTAGTTAAAAAAAAGTTTTAGGTATAGAACTGAATAGCTTTTAAGAAGAGTATGGATTTTAAATCTCAACAGCCAGACTTTTTTTTAGCAGATGTGCTTCTTGACGTATCACAAAATCAATTTTTCATAAAGAGAAGAATCTCGGCATAAAGAAATAATTTATTTTTCATAAATTAAATTATTTCATTCAATTACTTCAAAAAATAAAGTACCCCATCTAAAAAAAATCTAAATTAATTACATTCTTGAAGGCTAAATTTCTCAAACATTTGACACAGCAAAGCACCACTTAAAAATATCGATTCTCATCATCTTGTCCCCTTAAGTATTTTATTATTGTCACAATTTTGTTTTTCCATTAAGAAATAAATGTGATGAAATAAATTGTCATCATAAAAGAAAGGTAATTGAATTCTTCAGATGAAAAAGAAAATCCGACACCAATTTTCGAGTCTTATGATCCAAAACGATATATGGAAACAATAAAACTGAATAACTTGAGAAGCATAAAAGGACAATCGATAAAATAACTTAAAACTTCCCATTTTCACGACCATTACCTAAATAACCTAAACCAGGAGAAGAAAAATATTTATTGTGCTTCATTAAGGATTTGGTTATCCAAGTTAGGCTTACAAGCATTTAAAGCCTAGCGTGGCACGGTACTCATTGAAGTAACACTTTTACAGTCGCTTATTAACATGGTGATAATCGTTAGCACTTCCTTTTTCGAATATGCTTTACATCTGAAAAATTAGACCCGCCGACATTAGTGTCTGAGGACCACATAACACTAAATTAACTTTAACTTTATGAGCTGCTGGCTTAGTATTTAAGTGGCTCTATAATTTGCGTGTGGCCTTTTGAGTGAGCCAAAAGTTCCTGCATGGATTGCGTGTGCAATACAGGGAAGTCACGAATTGTTCACAATATATTCCTAATGATGTACATCGGGAGCAATTAAATCTTTTGGTTCTTAAAAGTATTCCGGTTTATTTTTTAAAGATCATTTTTAAGTTATTAAGATAAAGGTTAATGTTGTGTATGTTTCAGATAGGAATTCTTTTGTGGTTAGAGTATTGTTGCATATATTTTTGTTCTTTCTTTTTTTGCTATCATTTTTCACTTAAATTCTAGCCTTTCTTGAAATCTCATTGTTGTAAAAGTGTGTTTTGTCGTTTGAGAGTTAAACATAGTATTGAGTTATCATCAAAAGAGCTGTATTGCTTAATGTTACTTGATTTTTTACAATATATTATCTTCCTTCTTTGTACTTTAGAACATTTTGAGACTATTAATATTTCTGATGATAAGAAACACCATCTTAAATATATTTTAATCTCTGTCTTGGTTCACACTTTTCTAATTAAAATAATAGAAAATGAATAACTTTTAAATATATATATAAGGGTTTTAAATTTCAAAGATAAGACTGGGTAAAAGAATGAAAGAGATTTAAAGTTATAAAACCTCTTCTAAGAGATGTGTGTGATTCTTATTTTTTTTCTCTTCAATGCTAAAATGTTCTCCATTTTATCTGTTTATTTTTAGGACATCTTAAAAAGAAAAAATTTTGTATTATATCTGAGTAATACGCGCCAATTTTCATTGTATTATGCGCTCAAGAAATGAGCTAGTGTCATCTGCTTTTGATGTAATATACATATTTCCAGATACATATTGCTTTTATGTTTATATGTTAATTACAGGAGTCCTTTTTAGAAAGCCCACATATTAATTTTCCATCATTTCTAAATTTAGCTAAGCAGTGTGGTTTTATTTCAATTTTGGTACCAACTTTTTGAATCTATTGGTTAAATATAATTCAAGCATATCGGATTAGTTCTAATACTTTTGAAAACAGCATTACACGGAATTGCATAAATTTCTTAAAATAAGTTTCACACAAAAATAAAATAAAATGTAACATACAACTGCCATACAAGTAAATTAAAACAAATAAAAATGAAAGAAAATTCCAATAAAAGCACATTAAAGCATACAATGGCAATAAAAGCAAATTAAAACATTAAATTGCAATTAAGGTAAATTCAAAGGTAGTTTTTCTTTTCTTTCTAGTTATTGTAAGTACTATCACATATGAGAAAGTTAATCGTTAGCCACATGAAAATATCACATGTTCAACAATATGTCAACATGTGTGTGTTCTCGATAACATAAGACTCAAAAATCTTTCAAAAGGTAAAAAAAAATGTCATATCATTAAAATATTCATAAATTCCATACGATAATTTCTCAAAATTTTTAAGAATTTCGACAATTAAGTGTACCATAACTTCGCAATAAACTGTCACTATTGCTTAGCAGGCGAAAGTAAAGTTTTATCGTGAAAGAAAAATAACTATAATGCCATCAAACCGAGACAACTCGTTGTCATTAACTAGTTAATGCTGACAAAAAGATCACTAAAGAGGGAGTCAGACGTAGAGAAAGAGAGAAGAATGATTCTCTGAACCATCGAATATTAGAGGTCATAAATCTTTTTTCCTGTCGAAAATAGATCTTTTCTTTGAGTAATATATTTGAGTCTTTTGAAGATGGTAGATTTTTATATAGAAAAGATAAATGATCGCATAAAGGAGTTATGTATGATATGCATGAGGTAATATAATTATTCAGATTCCTTTTTAATGCTAAGAAAATGTTTCATGTATGAAATCTCATTTTGAAAAGGAAATAAATTA
>BMAV01019187.1:288468-331601 GCA_019973955.1 Trichonephila inaurata madagascariensis
TATGGCAATAACCCACCTGTTGCTTAAGTTTTGCACACCAGTGTATATATATATTTTTTTAATTTTGTAAAACTGTTTTTAAAAAAGGTTAAAATGCTTTAATTATTTAATTCATTTAAAATATATTCAAATTCTTACTGCTAAGTATCGTGATATGCTGTGTTTTTTCAGCTCCTACTATTAGCTCGCACTGTCTATATATTTATTTAATTATATATTTGTATATTTATTTATTTATCTTGGTGGAATTTTCAATCGTTAATAAAATACATTTTAAAGCGCTGAATTGAGTTGAAATTTTATATACAGGATCATTTTGGATGACAATACAATAATTTAATTATAATTAATAAAAATTAATAGATTAAAACTAATTATTTAAAGAATTACAAGTACAGCCACGTTGGCGACTTAGCGACCATTTTGGCGACTTGTGTCAAAACTTGAAAAGGTATTTTTCTCACGTGTTAAAGCATTCAGTTGGACTGAAATTAAAAGGACAATACGATACTTTAATGATAATTAAAAAAAACTAATTACCACTTAATGTTGTGATTCTGTCCTATGTATATACACATTTATATATTAATTGTAACTCTTTAATAAAAAGTAGCTAAAATAAAATTTTTCGTTGTTGATCTAAGTAGGAATTGACTTAAAAACTATTTTTTTAATATTATTTTATAAATTACTGAATTGTATTGAAGCATTTGTGGCGATGGAATGAAATCAACGCAGCAAGTCCTTAATTCTTCCAAAGTCATTTTGATTCTGAGAATTAACTCAAACGGTTCGAGTCACATTCGATTCCTAAATTTTGCCTTTTTTGACGTCACTCTGAAAAATGCCCTTTCTACAGTGGCATTACTTATGGGTAGGCTGTAAAGTTTTAAAGCAATTATAGCTAAATCTCTTAAAAATGGATTTCTAACTGCTTCTTTTATATTAAAAATGTGACACCGAAATAATTCTCCATAATTTAAAATCTCAGATTCAGACAGAAAAACATCTTTCAACTGCATTTTAAAAATGTGTCTCCATTGATTCTCCAGAACATATAATTTAGATAGGTTTGCTAATTCTAAATGCAGATTAAAAAAAATGGCGATTTGAATTAAAAAAAAATATTAGGGGAAAAATTCTTTATCATTTTTTAAAGTTCCGTAATTTGAAGAGATTTGGTTTAAAAGTTACTCACAGGAAAAAAAAATCTTGAGAAAATTATGACATCTTTGATAGATTTCTTTTGTAGATTCTGCAGAAATTATTTTACTTTTGCTAGTCAGTTTATTCAAAAAGACATCCATCAAGTACTTCAATAGGCAATTAAATGCTTGTTAAACTCATGTCACCTTAGAGTACCTATACATTTAGTGTAAATTCTTCTTTTTAATAGAGTAGGTACAATCTTTTAATGCTTTCAGTAATTTGCAATGATCATTTTGAAAGAGCAAATTAATCCACTCAAATTCTGCTAAAATTGGCAGCTGTAATTTAACAATCTTCAATTCTATCCTTGTATTAATTTAAGTACAGGGATAGAAGACAAGTAGTTGATTGGAAAGAGAGGAATCTAGGCAGTGGCGTAACAGAAAAATATTACGGCCCCTTGCAAAATCAGCTTTTGAACCCCCAAGCCCTAATACGTACTTGGCCCTCTAGAATCCCTGAGCCCCCCCAGAATGCGAGGTTGTACGTTACGCCACTGAATCTAGGTGAAACCCTTTCAAAAAAGGATTTAATAAGATTTTTTTTACATAAACTCACTAGATGACAAGTGCTTACTTTTGTCATTGTATACAATTTTTTATAAGTCCAGTGCTGCAACGTAAGTTAATTATAAAAATAGATTTTTATTCTTTAATTCAATGCAGTACCATTGATGATAATTATACAATTTAATTAGTTCTCTAAGAATTTGTCCTTTCACAATTCATTTTCCAGTTTAATATTTATGTAGAAATTCTTTCCAAGCCTATTTTTTAGAATATTACATGTTTCATTTTCATGCTACTATCGGGATTAGAACGAATCCCACCATTTCTTTTTTCCTATCACTTGCAGTGGAAAAGTGTAGTGGGAGAGGAGAGTCCAGCTTTGATAGGCTCCGATTCATGGCGTAGGTGAGGGGAAGGGAGAAAAATTACAGAGTTTCGTGTCGTTTTGGAGTGGTGAAACATACTGCAACTCCATGTTCTCATTGGAGACTAAAATCACGATTTTTTTTTTTTTTTTTTTTTTGAGATTTTTTCTTCGAAATTTTTGTTTCAATACTTTTACATGTGATTGAAAGTAGCAAAAAGTAGCGGAATCCTAAAGTGAGGTAGCTTAGAATTCGCGAAGTAGCAATAGGATAAAAAAAAAGTAGAGAAAAGTTTTAAAAAGTAGCAAAACTCGCGAAAAATCGCACGATCTGGTAATATTGGTTTGTATACCCTGGTAGCACCTAAGAGGTTAAAGTCGTATCGTAGTTTTAGTGGCAAAGTATAGTATTACTGAATTCACAATACATTGTTATTGTATGAGGAGGATGCGATGAAAATTGTGATTGAATATTGAGACTTTGAGAAGTACTGTTGTATATTCATGTAAATAGTCAGGCAGTATATTCTAAATAAGTATTTAAAACTACCGTAAAATCCGGCGTATAACGCGCACCGGTGCATAACGCGCACCCATACTTTCAAGCTACATTTTTTAATTTTTAGGTATATTCGCCGTATAATGCGCACCCCCTTTTTTACGAAGAAATCTGACACATTAGTATACATTGCTCTTATGTTTTGAAGTCATTTATTCGAGGTATCATTCCAAATTTTTGAAAAAAATAGTACACTTCTAGAACTACATCTCTTTTACTTCATAAAGTAAGTCATTTCTTTTAAATAAACAGTATTTCGATACAAATAGAAGAAAAAATTTTTTTATGTTCATCTCTTTTGTTATTTTTAAAGCTATCGTTTTTATACCCGGCATATAACGCGCACCCTTAAATTTCCATCTTATTTTTTGTGTTAAAAGTGCGTGTTATACGCCGGATTTTACGGTATGTGCATTGAAATCGGTAAATGGATCTATACGGGATGTCAGTTACACAAAATGATAATAATCTCTAAATTGTTTGCTCTTACTATACAAAATATTAATTTCCTTATCTATATTATTCTCAGCTGGTACAAATATCACAACTCCTTCATATTTTCTCCAGAATTATTTTTCATTTGCTATTTTGTAATATTTTTTGATTCTACACTTAAAATTTGTAATACTCTTATATACTTTTTCCAAAAAGACTTTTATATACATGTTCTTAATAACACCGTTGGTAAAAAATATTATATTTTAAGTAATTGAGGAAATTAAAATAAATGAAAAACGTATGATATTATGTAAGTTTTTTTTTCTTTCAATCTACATTTAACATTTAGTCCATACAAAACCATAAGGTTGCTAAGAATAAATATTAATATGCAATTTTATTTTCGTTTACTTAGACTTAAAGTAGATAAAAATCATAAGAAAAATGCTTAGAAGCAGTCACAGTTTTTTTCATTAATGGTTCAGTTCAAAATTTGGATATATGTGTATCTTTATCAGGCATTTGTTTTCATTTATTTAAATATACTTTATTATTTTGCAAAACTATACTTACCGAATAGCATAAAGTATGTGAGAAAACACAGTAATATATTACTACTAGACACAATTAAGTGAAATAAGTCATCGGAATAAGAACGCAGTTCGCGAATTTGTTATCATTGGCGCCAATTACTTTGACAGTTTTTTTTTTTCTCCTAAATTTTCCCATTCCCGCCATTTCGTTCGGCATTAGTTCTATTTTGTCTTTCTGTATAAAAAAAGTAGATAAGTTTGCAATTGAATACGGCACTCACCGATTTTAAAATAGTAAAAAAAAAAGGTTTCCTTTAGCCCCAAGAAAGGGTTAATGTAATTCAATATTACGCACAAATAAAAAAAAAAGTAATAAATCGGCGCACAAATTATTTATAAATATTTTTTACAGAACAAAAGAAATTAAAAGAACATTTTTAAAATTAGCAGTTAAGTGAATATACGGAATAAATATTTTTTGTCATTAACGTTTTAACCGTTTAAACGTATCTTAAACTTAACCACCAATATTAAAGAATAACTTTTAAAAATAAACATAATATTTGAACGTGCTTATATTTTATCAAGAAAAAGTAACATATGTGTTTATATATATATCTATCTCTGTCACTCACTATATATAAGTTTTTCTGCCTAAAGAGCCAACATTTAATTTAAACAAAAAAGGGGAAACTAATTATACATTACCCATCAAATAGATTAAACCTTCTTCAAATAGATGCTTTTGTTTTAGATTATGTATATTAGTAAAAAGACCCAACTATCTTATTTTTAACATCAATATACATCATCTATATATAACTTGCTTAAAACATCATCTATCATAACACCAGATAAAAAAACATGGATCTTCTAGTAGTCCTAACTCAAGAAGTAATAAATAGACGTTGTCATTGGCGATATATTTTGATATAAAGCTCATCCCGAAACCACCTTGGCCCCCTTGAATGAGAACGATTGATGAAGTGAGGTCATGTGACTGTTTTGCCCTCCCTTCGTAATCCCTTATTATTTCTTAACCTTTTTATCACATCTTAGCAATTGTTGTTCGAACGAAGATGGATTACAGTCAAAAGACCAGAGACAGCGTTCGGTCGGGGAAATCTATGTCATTCATCACTAAATTAAGATGGAGTTTTCCAAAGCTTAACTTTTTTTTATCGTTCCATCCTTGAAGATTTTTCAGAAAAAGAAACATTTCAGGTAAGATGCCATAAAATATTCTGGAGTAGTATAACTCTATACATAAGCGTAATTAGATCTGATAGTGGTTTTGTGAATTCATTTTTTAATTTCCCGGAAAGGATTTTTTTTTAATTTTCGTTCAAAAAAAACAGAGAAACCCCCCTTTTGATGTTTGAAAAAAAAACTCTAAAAAAAAAAAATGATGAAATCAAATAGAGCTATTTTTTTTGCTCATTAATCTTTTTTTTTAAGAAGGGAGTAGCCTTAAGGGTTTTTCCCCAAGAAAATTTATTTTAAAAAACGTTCTCCTGAATACTAATTTAAAAAAGGATGTACTGAAAGAAAAAAGGGGGGCCAACTTGGTTTTCCCATCAGAGTTTACTTCATGTTTTGTTTTTCAGCGTGGTCTTCATAATAAGAGTAATTTTTTTTTTTCAATATTATGTTGTTCTTTTCTTCTTAAAAAAAAAATAACTTTTTTTAAAAAATGTTTGTTATATTAAAAAATTTTTTCAGGGCTTTTTTTTCACTATTTCATTTTTCCCTTTTTTTTTTCTGCAATTTTTTGCGCCAAAGGTTTTTTTCTTTATATATTAAAACACTTTTAAAAAAAAATAGCAAATTATGTTGGCATTTTTTTTCCAATGAAAAAATTAAAAAATATGAATTTTAAATCTCTTTTTTTAAAATTTTTTTACAAAAATTTCAAATTTAAAAATTTTTTAACTTGTCCTTCAAAAAAAATAAAACATAGATACCAAAAATATTCTGACTTCTAAAAAAAAAAAAAATTTTAAAAAAAAAACAAAGATTGAAAAAAAAAATAAATAAAAAAAACCTTTTGAACTGGGAATCTTTTACTCTTTAAACAACTAAAATAATTGAAAACTGGATGAGATACGTTAAAAGAAAGGGGGTTATTTTCAATATCTTTTTAGCAAAAAAAACAAAAAAATTCCGGTCAAGGGAAAAATTGAAAAATGCATCTTCTCTTCTAAATTCTTTTTTGAGACCCATATCCCCTTGGGGTTTTCCGTGAAATATATCAAAAGGACCCCAGGGGGTTTAAATTCCCAACTCTTTTTTTGTTTTCAATTTCAACAATAAAAAATCTTTCCCTTTCTTTTCCCTTTTAAAAAATTCCATATAAAAAAATTGCGGTAGGTTTTGATCGTATAAAAAACATACTGTATTTTTAAATAGCTGACCTTGTTCTCTGGAAAAAATACATTTCCCTTAAAAATCTACCCACCCATAATTTTTAATTTCAAATTATATTTTTAATAAATTTTTTAAAAATTGGTTTTATGATAATAGCGCTGTGTGTGTTATTTAATTATTATAATTTCATAAGTCCCAGAAAGGGGTAAAAAATATTGTATTACTTTGATTATGTTCTGAGTGTTTACGCAACGGCGTGTAAGACGAAAACTTATTTTTAAAAACATTTTCCCTTTTAAAATTTTTGGGGGTATTTCACAGCAAAATTTTGCATCCGGGGATGACTTAAAATTTCTTAGGCCCGGGGTTATAAAAATGGCCAAGGACTCCCCGGGCCCCGGGTTACCTACAAAAATTTAAAGGCCCGATCTATAAAGACCCAAAATAGACGGTAAAAATTTACTTTGGGTCAAATACTCGTCCCAAAATAACATGAAAAAAAATAAAATCCCTTGATTTTAAATTTTTTAACCGGGGTTTTGAACGACTGCTGCTTTTTGACTGAATGGTAGTGGGTTTTGGTTTTTTGGTAGTAGGCCCTAGACCTGTATATGGAAAAACTGTTATCACATGTATCCCGGGTTTACTTTTTGTCCAAAATTCCAGTTTTTTGTAGAAAAACCGAAAATAAACTTTTAAATGTTGGAATTATTCGAATTATGATCTTACTAAAACTAAAGGGCGAAAAGAGACGGGGGGGCCCCCATTGTAACCCGAGGTCCAGGGCCCAGAATGGCCCATGCCTTTAAAGGTTTTTTTTTCCCCGCATGAAAAACCTTTTTTTTGAAGATACCTAAAATGTACATTACGATGCACTTCTCTTTTTTAAGAAAATTTTTTCAAATTATTACACCAGGCTTTTTTATTAACGGCCCTATTTCTAGTCAAAAGCGTAAAAAAAGGGGTTTTTGGAAGGGTATGGATTTTTTTGGCTTAAAATACCGATTTTTATGCCAAATCCGTCATGCCAGTCTAAAAAATAGTCTGTTTTTTTGATAATAGGCATTTCATAAGAAATTAAATCTGAAAATAATTCAAAAATTAATTTTAAAAAATGAGTATATCTAACAATATAGACGGAATGGAAGGGATTTTATAAAACCCAAAATAGCCCTGATGGGGAAGATGAAGCAGAAATTTTGATTTTCCCTGGAAAATATGACGAACTTTACATTTTATTCCAAATAATGAAAGTCCACAAGGTATGCAAATTTTGTTAAAAAAAATTGGTTTGAAATGGAATTTTGAAATTTTTTTTAAAATTTCCTTCCAAACAAAATTTATTTTTTTTATTGGTAAAAAAATTTTTATGTGCAACATTACGAGGGAAAAATTTTCCAAAATAAAATTTTTTCCTTTTTTTTGGATTATGGCTTTTAAAATTTAAAAGGGAAATGTAAACCCCTTTGGGGCAAGGGGCCAAAAAATAAAAAAAAATATTAAATTTATTTATTTATTCTGTCCCTGGTTTTCCCTTTAAATAACTTTTTTACATTTTAAAAATCTTTAAATTTCCCTTTTTATTTAGCCATTTTTTTTTATTTTTTGAATACGAATAAACATTTTAGAAAAAACAAACAAATTTTATTTAAAATTTTTAAAAAGACCAGGGGAAAAGTACCCAAAAAATTATACTAAAAATTTTTTCTTATACCCATTTATTAAATTTTAAAATTTTAAAATCACTTTTAATTTTTTTAAAAACTGCAATAAGGTTTATCTATAATGGAAAACCCCAAAAAAAGGAGCAAAATACAAATTCTTATTCGGAAGAAAAAGGTTTAATTTCTAATACACCGAGAAAAAATAACAGGCAGATGGAAAAATTATTAAAATCTGTACTACATTATAAAGAAACATTTTTTCCCCATGAAAAATTAGAATTAATTTTTTTTAAAAGAAACCATCTGAGATAGATCTAATTTTTTTTAAAAGACTAATTTTTGGGTTTTGTTCAGGCTATGTCCTGTTTATAGAATTTCCCCTTTTCCCTTTAAAGGGAAAAGTAAAGGTCTTTTTTTGTATACAGATCAAAATGTTCAAAAAAACTAATTTCCAAAAAGGGGCATTTTGGATCTTAATATTGTTACAAAAATTTTAGGGGGGAAAAAAAATTAAACCGATGGCTTCAATTATTTTTAAAAAAATAAAGGGTTTATTTATACAATAGTGCAAAAAAGAACTTTTTTTAAACAAGCTTTCAACTTTAAAAAAATGACTTGCTAGAACAGTTTTACTAGCAAGAACTAAAAAATAAAATCTCTTTTTCTTAAACTCAATCAACGCGCCCCAAACAGATTCTAATTTCGGCTAAAATTTTTTTCTGAGCAGTCGACTTTTTTTTTTAAAATTTACCAAGTAAACCCTCATGGGGGTGAGGGGAAGGAAAATCTAAGGTTTTTTCCCGATGATTCCTTGGGGATATTTATTTCTCCCCCAATTTTGTCCCAAAACCCATTTTTAGTCCTAATCTGGTTCTTTGTCACATCTTCTATTGGGTTTTTAAAATCTAATTTTCCTGTTCACACTGGGGGCGAAATTTGATTTGTAAAATAAAAATTTTCCCCCTAGATGGGAAAATTACTATCCCCAAAAATAATATTGTTTGCATATTTCTTTTTTCATATATAAGACTCAATAACCCGTAAAAATTTAAAGCGGTTTTTTAGAGCCAAATAAAAAATTTAAAAAAAATAATATTTATCACCCAAAAATTTTTAAAAAAATTTCAAGCATTTTCTTAAAAAAATTTTTAAAAATTATGAAAAAGTTTGGTTTTTAAAAAGTTCGAAAAAAAAATATAAAAACGACTACCAATAACTTAAATAAAAATAATCTAGAAAATTTTTGGTCTTAAAGACAGTCCGGAAATCTGGGATAATAGCAGAACGGGGGTGTCAACAACCTATGCAATTTTCACATGTGGCCAAAATAAAATTTTTGTGGCATTTTGCCCCTTTAAAAAATTTTTCAATTTTTTTAACGGATGAGTTTTTATAAATTTTTGAATGGACCCTTTTTTATAACAATTTCCCCAAAAATTTTGGACATTTTCAAATTACGAAAAAATTTTGAAAACCCTAAAAAAAAAATTAACAGCTTTTTTGTAAAAAAATTGAATCCTTTCTAAAAAAGATTTAATTATTTGAGGGGAAAAAGCAATATTCGCTTTCCCTTTTTTTTCTCTTTTATCTAACAAGGAAGGGGGACGACTAAAAAAAATTTGGGGAAGAGACTTTTTTGTAACAGTAGTACTGCTATGGGGGATTTAAACCCCAATTTTTAAAATTTCCCCGAAAGGCCAGTCAATTTTGAGAAAACAGCGTTCGAGAAATTCCCCTTACTAAACATATACAAGTTATTTTCCCCTTGTAAAAAGTCCCGTGGCATGGTCCGTTTTCGGCAACTAACCAATTGGGCCCGGGGGTTTGATTCGCCGACAAAAACTTCGTTTTTATTTTTTTCTCTTCAATTTATTTTTTTATTTTATTTTAGAATTAAATAATTTTATTTTTTTTAAAAATTATTGATTTTTAAAAAATAAACCCTTTTAAAATTTTAAATAACTATTTTTTTTTTTTTAAAAAAACAAAACAACAATAATTATGATAATAATACTTATAAATAAAAAATGAAAAAAAATTTAAAAAAAAAAATAAAAAAGTTTAAAAAAAATTAAAAAAATAAAAAAAAAAAAATTTTTTTAAAAAATTAAATTAAAAAAAAGTTTAAAAATAAAAATTAAAAAGGGAAGGGAAAAAAAATAAGTAAAAAGGGTTTAAATTTGTCTTACCCTTTTTTTTTTTTCTTACAAAAACCCGGGTGATAATTTTCATAAAACATTCAAAACAAAATTTTTTTTTACATCTAGCACAGTTAATAAAGAAGAATTACCGCAAGAACAAGTTTTTTTAAAAAAGGGTTAATTGTAAAACAGGGGGAAAAAATAGCCAAAAATTTTAAGCAATATGTAAAAAAAAATATCCGTTATCCTACTGATTTCTCATTTTTTGCAAATTTTTTGTTTTAAAAAAATTTTGCAGGTGTTTTCTTAAAAGAATAAACCCTTTTAAAAAACAACTGCCTTTCTCTTGATCAAAATCGGTTTGTTAAAACAGAAATAAAATTTTATGGCCTTTTAAAATAGGGATAATTTTAAAAATAAAATTTAAATTAGATTTTTAATGACAGAAGTAATTGTAGTTATATATACAAAAAGTTGTTTTGGTTTTTTAAAAAGTAAAATACCGCAAAATTCCGGGTATAACTCGCACTTTTAACAAAAAAAATGATCGAAATTTGGGGGTCGCGCCCCGGGTGTTAAAAATGATAGCTTCAAAAATAAGAAAGAGATGAGCATAAAAAAAAATTAAAACTTTACATAGTTTGGGAATACTACATATTTGAAAGAAATGACAAAAACCTTAAGTTAAAAAAAAGGTTCTGATTCTAATAATACACTATTTTTAAAAATCGGGAAAAATCGAATAAATTACTTTAAAAATAAGTCATTGTACCCCACCTTCTGGTTCCCTTCAAAAAGGGGGTGCGCGTTATACGGCGAATATACGTAAAAAAAAAAAATGGAGCAAAAGTATGGGTGCGCGTTATACGCCGGTGGGGCATGCCGGATTTTACAGTAGTTACTATAATTTTATAGAATATATAAAATCATTTAAAAAACGAATCTTTTTAAAAAAAATTTTTAATTTGAAAAAAAATAATGAAATAAATTGGGGTAAAAAAAAAAGATGGCGCGCCGGTGAAACTCGTCCTTTGGGTTGGGATTCCGATAGCTTTGGGTCATGTCATGGGGCGTTGTATTTGAGAAAATAACTTGTATATAAACTAGGGATTTGAACGCTTTTTTCGGGGGAATTAACTGGCCATTCGGGGGAAACCCACATTAGGGGTTAAAACCCTATAGCAGTACTACTGTTACACGAAGTTTTTCCCCCCAAAAAAAAATTTTTTCCTTAGTCGGGGGCCCTCCCCTTTGGGAAAAAAAACGTTCATCATAAAAAAAATTTTGAGTCCTAAAAAGAAATTTTTAACCCAACTAAATGCTAAAGAATGTGTCTTTTAAAAAGTTAAAATTAAAACCCCTGTTTTTTGCGATATGAAAGAAAAGGAGGGAACCTATTTTCTTAAAAAAAATCTATCTTTTTATTTATCTAAAAATTAAAAATACTTTATTTAAAATTTTCCCTGTTTCTTTTTTTTAATATTTTTATTTTTAAAAAGGGGATTATGTTTTCAAAACTTTTTTATTTTTTTTTTGTTGAAGAAATAGAATATTTTATACTTTTCTTTTAAAAAAAGAATAATTTTAAATTATCAAATTAATGTATAACAAAACTGTAAAAATGTTATTAACCTCTATTCTCAAAATCAAATTTTTTAAAAAATTTCTATTGTGTGGCCCCGTTGAATCATATTTGTAAAAATGGGTTTGACGGGCCCAAGCAGGACTTTGCCCCCGGGCCCCAAAACCCGTTTTTGGGGTGGCGACTTTCCCAAAAGGTGTTCGGTTTTAAAATCATTCACCGTAACAAAAATTTTTTCTGCATAACAAAATGGTAGAATACCTTATATAACTGGGTATAAACAATTCAAAAAAAATTAATTCTTTTTTTATATTTTGAACCCATTTTAAAATGATATAAAACCGGGAACTTTTCGTATTTTTTTTTTAAAAACCCTTTTTTTAAATTTGAATTAATTAGTTAAAATTAAATAATTCTTTAAAACTTTTGGAATTCCTGGTATTTTACAAATATTTCATAGTTTGTTGCAAAAAGGTGCTTGAGCCAAAAAAATTTCCCAAACTATATAAAGTTAAAAAAGGTTCTAAGCTAAAAATTAAAAAATAAAAAGGATTAACATTTTACTGAAAAATTTTAAACCCAACTAAAACAAAAAAAAGGTTTTTTTTATGCAAGTTTAAGTGCATAATTAATAAAAGGGGTGGAAAATTTAAAAAAATATCTTGTCTGATTTGCAGCTTAAAATTAAATTAGGTTTCATACTACAGAACGATAAAATTTCTTTCGTAAAAAAATAGTCAAGAGCTTTGATATCATTCTCAACTCTACTAAGATCCTTTTAAATTAAAAGGGAAAAAAAAAACCGAATTTAATTTTTTGCTTATTTGTGAAAGGGGCAAAAAATATGTAACAGCTCATTAAAAAAAAATTAGAATAAAAAAATTTTGAAATAAAATCTACCCCTAAAAGGAAAAAACCCAAAATTTAAAAGTCTTTGGACTTTTTTAAAATTATTTATTTGTGTAAAAATGTCGATAATGAATTAAAAAAGGGGAATACTACAAATTTTTTATTATCTGATTCATAAAAAAAAATTTTCCAGTTCTTAAAATCCAAGAGAAAAAAATTGCGATATTAATCAACCCTAAAACAAGAAAAAATATTAGAATGTGCAACTTTAGAACGTAATATATACATTTTTTTTAATAGCCCCAAAAAATAAACAAAAGGCTATGTTTTTTTTTATACGTTAACCTAGTTTTTTTAATGATCAATAAAAAGGGGGTTCTCTACTTCTTATAAATCATTTATTTAAAAGTTTAAGTATAAAATTTTTTTAAAAATGGCACATTTTCATCTTAATAATAAAATTTTGCAAGATCTTAAATTTTAAAATATTAAATTGCTTATAATCCATATTTGATCTGTGTCTAAAAAGGGAATAAATTCATAAATTTAAAGGGGGAATTTGTTTGATTTTTTTTATACTTTGGAAAAACCGGTTACATGTCATCCCCTTTTTTTAATTTATTCTATTTTCCCGAAACATATTTGATATCTTTTACTGTTTACTTTTAAAAACACTTTTTTTTAATATTTGTGGTTTTAATATTTGGCATCCACAAAAAAAAAACATTTTTTACCCAACAACTTTTTTTCCTTCATGGCTTCCTCAAACATTAGGGGAATTTTCTTGAAAACAACCAAGATTTTTTTTTTTAAAGATGTTTTTTTCTGTTATTTTTTTTATTCATATCCCGGGGTAAAAAACTTATGGTTCATAAAAAAAAGATTTTTTCCCGTTAAATTATTCATTACATTTCTGTCTTCTTTCAATTTTTAAAATTTTAAAAGAAAAAATTTTTTGGGGATTTTATAAAGGGGGCGTTTTATTAGTTATACCCAAACATATTACCGCTTAATTGAATGTGTTTTACAATTTTTTTTTTACATATTTAACTCTTTTTTTTACAGTGAAAAACATTTTTGTGAAAATAATTTTTTTTCCCCCCCGCATAAAATAATAATTTTACCATAAATGAGCTTTTTTAATAAAATAAAAAAGTTTTTACATTTTTACTTGTATATAAGGGATACCGCCACTTATGGGAAAAGTTAGTCATATTCTTATCTAAGGCAAAAGGCCCTAAAACAATTAGTTATTCTTTTAAATTTTACAATCCCGGTTTTTCTCAATGAATTTAATTTTTAAATTTTGTTTTTGGTATTTAAATATGCAAGTGAGGGAAATTTTATGCATTCCCTCTCATTTCAAATGAAAAAATATTCATTAAACCCCGAAGCAAAAATGGTTTATGGTTTTCTTCAAATTCTTAAGTGACATATTTAAAATTTAAAAATTTAAAGGGGATTAAAAAATATTAAAAAAATTTTATTTGAATAAATTTAAAGATTTAATATTTTTTTCGTAATTTTTCAGAAAAATACTTTCATTTAGGACTATTTTAACAACCAAAAAATAGATAACATTAAAAAATGAATATAGGGGTTTAAAAAATTACCATTATTATTAAGATAAAAAAGGGGAATTGGGGCAATTAAAAAATTTTTTTAAATTAAATAAAATTTTCCATTTATTTTATTTCCCTTTTAAAAAAAAGTGTAATTTTGAAAAGTTTGTAAAAAGAAAAAGACTGAAAAAATAACGCGCGTATAATGCGTTTTAAACATGTAATTTATGAAACCTTTGATTGGGGGGAAAATTTTTAGGAACATATATTTGTAAAAAAAAACTTTAAATAACTTCATATATTTATTGAAATGATTCTATTGAACTGATCATCATTTATTGAGAACATAACTTGAATCTGTATCTGAAATACTTGTACATAATTTATAATAAAGATGAAAATTTTAATTAGAATATTTGAATTGGAATATTTGGTTTTATTGATTGAATATTGCATATTAAAACCTTTTTTGAAATTAATAAAGCTTTACAATTCAGATCGTAAAAAAATTTGAAAATATTATAAATTTTAAAAAACCCAATGGGTTTAAATCCCCCTTTTTAAAAAATTTTTTTAAAAAAGAAAACACGCAGTAAAAGTTAATTGTTTAATTATTTTTGGGGGAAAAATATCAATTAAAATTAAAATTTAAAAATCTCATTAAAAATTTTATCACTTTTAGTTTTGGTAAACATTAAGGGGAAAAATTTTTGGTCCAAAACAAAAAATTACCTTTTTATTTTTTTAAAAAAGAAAAAGGGTTTTTAAAAAACAAAAAAAGAAAATAGTTTTCGTGTTTTTAAATAAAATATTTTTTAAATCTCTGCATATGTTTTCGAACCATTCGTAAAAATTTTCCCCCTAACAATCCTTGAAAATAAACTGCAAATGAAAACATATAAATTTAAACCCTTTTCGTAGAATTTTTAAAGAAAAAATAACTATCTGTGCACTTTTTCCTCATACTAGACAAACACAAAAAAAAAAAGTCAAAAACCCATATTTGAAGCCAAAATTTAAAAATTTTTGAGTCTACCTTGCAAATTTTTTTCAATTATTTAATTTTTGGTTTTGGGGTTTCCCTTTAAAAAAAAGTTCTATGTAATAACCCCCCATCCTTATTTTTTTTTTTTTCACCCGCAAAAATGAAAACTTAATAAGGGATCCCAAACACCCGCTTAAAGTCGTTTCTCAAAAACTTCTTTCTTGAAGACATTGACAAAAAAATTCCATTCCCCAACATGAAATCAAAATTTTTCTCAAGAAAGAAACCGGGGGGCCCAACCCAAAAAGGGTTAATCGAGGGCAAAAAAAATCTTTTTTTTCCTACTAGAAATTCACTCCCTTAATTTTTTCTACAAATCTCTTTTTAAAAAAAGGGACTCAGCTATACTAAAGTCACTCCCAAAAAGGTGCTCAAAACATCGCCAAAAAAGGGGGAAAAAACCCCAAATCTCCCTCATAATAAAGCTCAGTCACCAAGAATCATTCTCCCATCTCATTCCATTACCTAATGTAGGTCCCAAAAAAACCCCATGGGAGAATCCTTTTCATGGTCAAAAAAGGAGCCCCCGTTATCTATCAACACTAAGGAGTCATTAAAAGTTAAGATGTGCTTAAAAATGGGGAAAGGGAGAGGAATACCCGGGTCATGGCTTTATGATGTCATTTGCCAGCGGTGTTTCCAGCGTCCTTTTCGCGCTTTTTAATTACCATGGATAAGAATTCTGGGGGAAGTTAACTTTTCATTGGTCGTGGATTCAAATCGTGTCTGGGACTGGAGAGTTTGAATAAACTTGGCGGAGAAAAATTTGGGAATATTGGACGTTCTCCTGCTGTAAGGGGACGTATTTTTTAAAATATTATTCAAAAAAAATTAATTTGATACAAAAAAATTATTGTCAGAAAGGTTAAAAGGTACGTATTTTTAAAAAATTTTTTTTTTCCATACATTTAATTTAAGACAAATTTAATATGGATTTTGAAAAATACATTAAGTAGGAACAGTAATAATACTAAATAATGCTAATAAGAGTGTTGCTTGTAAATCTTTAAAGTATTCTATCTAAATATAAATTAAGAAAAATGCATTAAGTTGCAACAGTAATAATGTTAAATAATGCTAATAAGAGTGTTGCTATAAATCTTTAAAGTGTGTTCACTCTAAAATCCTTTACACTTCAGATACAATTAAGTTCATTTTTAAATCAACCAGAATAAATTTGAAGTATTATATTTCCTTTTTATGTTTAAATTAATAACATATTCATAATATGTTAAACATTGTTTTGCAAATCTTGATTCTGTAAATTTTCTAATGAACTGGAAAAAAAAAAAAAATTAAGCTATTTCATTCAATAATGAAGCACTTTTATAAAATATATATGGTAGTTATGGTACAATCACGCTCAATGTTCTGTAAGGAATGACTAATTCTATATCATTCAAATTTTGCAGTTGAGAAATCATAATTTTAAGAATTTCTAGAGAGTTACTTTTTATTAATGTGGATTAGTAAAAGCAGCAAGTGAGTCGCACTATATGGTGATTCGCTATCAGACTGACAAACATGCGGGGTGTGTAGGGGGTACAGAGAAGGCTCAAAATCACATAGAAATGCAGGGTAGCAAATACCGTAATTACGAACTATGGTGCAAAAGAACAAAGAACAGAAACAACAACACATCAATGGGACAGAAAACATATTATTGAAAAGTTGTTCCACAACAGGTGTTCTAAATTACGATCAGAAGTCGTCTGGTAGGCCTGGCAGTGAACTGCAGGGAGTTCTTTACGTTCAGAAAGATTCCTGTCCTGTCACATATCTTCCCGGCAGCTACTGATATTTGAGCGATTCGCATCGACTGAAAAACTTGACATCTCATACACCAAAAACAACCAGTCTCACTTCACATTCCGTTCATATTTGCGAAGGTCATGTGATATGTAACACCCCCGTTCTAGTAACGTCCCTGGTACAACAGGTGAGTGGCGTGCCCATTACAATCCGCAGCTCCATACACGATCAGCAAGTCGACCGATTCTTTGTTTCAATGCAAGTTCGTCCTACTACCACGGGAAACTGATCGCAAATGACGACTTCCAGCTGAGAAGGTGTTCATGAAACATTCCGTTCACTTCCATCTAAAACAAGACATCCTGGAGGAATCTTCTAGTACGTAAGAAATCCCATGCAGCGTCACTGCCAGACTTTCCAGGCAAATTATGGTCGAAATTTAGAGCACCTGTTGCAGTACGGCCGTTTAATAAAATGTTTTCTGTCTCCATAACGTGTTACTGCTTCTTTGCACCATAGCTGGTAAGTACGGCATTTGCGACCTAGCATTCATGTATGGTTCCGAGTCGGCTCTGTACCCCCTAAACACACTGCAGAGAATCTGGTCTGGCAGAGAATCACCCTGTATAAAGCAACACGAATGCTATTGGAGACCGATTTCATAATTTTGAACCAATATCAAGTGTGCTCTCACCCTCTCTTCAAGCGAAACTTGAGCCACGACAGACTTAACGTGCATCAGCAACACTACACGGTGGGTCTTATGTGGCACTTCGGCCTGAGCTCATGACACGCTGGCCATGAGCTTCTATCCTTAACCACTAGGCCACAGTAAAAGCAGTAAACAAATTTTCTTATTTTAGTTTCTCTTTTGACTTAACCCTCCAAGCGGTCTGCACATAAAATTCCGCCATTCCAGAGATTCTTTTTCTGCCTTCAAGAAAGATTCCCAAAAGCGGCTGAGCATCATACTTAAAAATACGGCTCAACCGCTTTTGAGAACCCCACCTGAAAGCAAAAAAAAAATATGTGCGGTGCATTTTTGAAGCATCTCCAGAATGGCAAGACTTTAAGTGCAGACCGCTTAGAGGGTTAAATATGTTATAATAAAAAAACATGCTATTTTAATGTCACGGTAGAAGCTATGTTTATATATTTACAAAATATTTAGCTCATCTGTATGCTTTTAGAGATGGCGTCGGCAATCTAAGACACATTGCCAGATTTAGCACTCTTTACTACTCTCAGTGGCACACTGCATCGTTCTGAAAATTTATCAATTTTTGAATCTGGAGCAAGTAGATAATTTTTAAATTGAGCTTATTTTATCTATATCTTCAGAATTATGGAACGCGAAATTTACGGAATTACAAAAACAAAAAAAAAAAAATCTGGAAGATAATTTAAATGATAAATAAACAGCTATTAACAGATTTAATTGTTCGAAGAAAATTTCATGTACTCTGCTTTCAGTTTTTGGTTCTACATATTTATTTAAATCTATGTTTCCACTTGAAAAATATTTTGAGTCTTTGAAGAAGATGTTTATAACTGAACATTCAGAATCGTATCAAATTGAAAGTCACAAATTTTAACCATGTTATTGCGATGTGAAGTAGAGCGATTCTAGAACAAGATTCGCATTAAGATTTTATTTTTTTAAACGTATCGAAGGTATGCTTATGTTTTATATATCTTATTTCTTATTTCTTAAATATGTTTATTACATAATACAAAATATATATGCAATTTTAATTTTTCATCAGGAATAGTTATATTTTCTATTTATTTTTATGTCTACAAATATATTTAAATGATGCAAAATAGATATATAATGAAACTAAATCTCAATTCTTTTGACCCTTATTCCTTAACGCAGCATGCATTGCGGAGAGTTGTATTGTTTCAAATACTTCCTTCTCTGTGACATACTGAATAATATATATATATATATATATTGAATTGGTTTGGCACATCAAAACTTCAAGGTTGTCGCCCCCTAGATTTAGAGTATAGATCAATTCAGAGATATTGTTCAATGCTCGAGCCAAATTTAAAACTCAATTTCAGAATCAAACTGTTCACAGATTTTTTGGGGAAAACAAAAAAAAAAAAATTCAGTTTTTATAATTTAAATTTCTTTTAATAAGCCAAGCACAAATAATGTATATTAGCATTCATGGAAATAAACAGCAACTAAAGAGAAAAAAATTGCAATTAATTTCTAAAGTTTACTACTACTTATTTAAAAATTTAAATTACATTAACAATTAAAATAATGAGTTACAGTAATTATACATCTGATTCTTATATGCTCTTTTGTTATTGAGTGGAAACTAAATATAATAACAAGTGTAAAAACTACAAAAATAAAATAAAGATTAAAAAAGAACTGAAATCAGGGGGAAAGAAAAATAACGAATAGAGAAAGTTAAATAGCATTTTGTGAGAAAATACTTTTCACGGATTAATTTTTTTAAAAAGCTTTTGTCAAATAATATATGAAAATAATTTAACCTAAAAGAATTTTAGGATTCAATTAAAGTTAGGTTTAGTTTCAATATGTATTCCATTTATGACAGACATAACTATTTTAGATTTTAACATCTTTTTTTATATACTTAACGAATAAGACTCCAAAATAACAATTCATTTTTCGATGAAATAAGTCAGTAATTGGATTTTGGAGAAAAGTATTTCAAAAATACGAGTTGGTGGAATTTAAAACCATATTTAATCTACCTCTGTAGATGTAAAAATATTAAAAAGTCATTTTACAGGTATTTGAGGTAAACAAAAGGACAATATTTGCATTTTTGTTTGTTCTTTTATCGTTAAATTTACATTTTCTCTGCAATTTTCTTCACTTTAACAAACAAAATATATAATATATATATATATATATATATATATATATATATATATATATATTAATATTTTTTATTTTTTTTATATTTCGTTATCAATAATTTATTTATGTTCCTAAACATTTTATTTCAGAACTTTTCAAGAAATATAACTATCATTGCACTTTACCTCGCGAACAAACACAAAATAAGTCGAAAAGCACCTATATTTGAAGCCATTTAATTCGTGAGTCTACCTTGCAAATTTTTTTTCAATTATTTAATTTTTGAATTTGGAGTTCCTTAAAAAAAATAGTTCTATGTAATAACCCGCATCCTTATTTTTTTTATTTCACTGCGTATGTGAAACTTAATAAGTATCCCAAGCACCGCTTAATGTCGTTTCTCAAAGACTTCTTTCTTGAAGACATTGACAAAAAACTTCCATTCCACAACATGAGAATCAAAATTTTCTCAACGAAAGAAACATAGGGCAACAACCCAAGAGCTTAATCGAGACAAAAAACATCTTTTTTACCTACTAGAAATATCACTCCCATCAATTTTCTACAAATCTCCTGTCTTACAAAGGACTCAGCTAGTACTAAAGTCACTACCTAAAGGTGCTCAAAACATCGCCAAAGAAGGGGATAAAAGCCCAAATCTCCCCTCATAATAAAAGCTCAGTCACCAACGAATCGACTACTCCCATCTCATTCACATTACCTAATGTAGGTGCCATAAACTCCCATAGGAGACATCCTTTTCGGTAGGTACAATAAAAGGGGGCCGTTATCTATCAGACATCTGAGGAGTCGCATTATAAGTTAATGATGTGCTTAGACAAATGGGCGAAGGGGAGGAATAGCGCGGTCATGGCTTTGGAGTGTCATTTGCCAGCGTGTGTTTCCAATACAGCCGATTTCGCGCTTATGATTAATTACCGGCCATGGATAGAATATCCGTAGGTGGAGAGTTAAACATTTCATTGGTCTGTGGATTCAAATCGGTGTCTGGGACTGGAGGAGAGTTTGAGATAAACGGCTGAAGGAAATTGGAAGATGTGGATCGTTCTCACTATACTGTAATGGGACGTATTTTTTAATCAATTAATCAAAAATTAATTTTATACAAAAATAATTATTGATCAGAGAATACGTTACACGGTACGTATTTTTTAAAAAATTTGTTTTGCCATGCATTTAATTTAAGACAAATTTAATATAAATTACGAAAAACACATTAAGTAGGAACAGTAATAATACTTAATAATGCTTATAAGAGTGTTGCTTATAAATCTTTAAAGTATTCACTCTAAATATAAATTACGCTAAATATATTAAGTAGCAACTAACAAAGTTAAATAATGCTAATAAGGAGATATTTGCTATAAAAATCATCTTTAAAGTATTGCTCTATACCCACTCAAGGATTAATTTTTAAACCAGCCAGCATAAATTTTTAAGTATTACAATTCCTTGTTATTTTCAAAGTAATAAAAATATTCATAATATATTTATACATTTTTTGCAAATTTTGATTCTGTATAAATTTTTAATGGGGAAATAAAAAAAGTTTACTAAGCTATTTCATTCAACAATAAACAGTTTTATAAAATATATATAGCAGTTATGGTACAATCACGCTCAACATACTGTAAGGAGCTGTAACTCTCATTCTATAATATTCCGAAATTTTTGCAGTTTAGATTATAATTTTAAGCATTTCTAAATTACTTCCTATTAATGTGGATTAGTAAAAGCAGAGTAAGTGAGTTGCACTATATGGTGAATCGCTATCAGACTGACAAACTTGCGGGTTGTGTGGGGAATTTTAGAATGAAGAGTCATAAATACCACAGTGCGACTGCCGTGCAGAAGAAACAAAGAACAGAAACAGCAACACATCAATGGGACAGAAAGCATTTTATTGCCAAGTTGTTCCACAACAGATGTTCTAAATTACAATCAGAAATCGTCTGGTAGATCTGACAATGGACTGAACGGTGTTCTTTACATTCAGAAAGATTCTTGGCATGTCACATATCTTCCCGGCAGCTACAGATATTCGAGCGATTCGCATCGACTGAAAAAAAATTGGCATCTCATACACCAAAAACAACCAGTCTCCCTTCACCTTCTGTTCATATTTGCGAAGGTCATGTGATGTAACATCCCTGTTCTAGTTACGTCCCTGGTACAACAGGTGAGTGGCGTGCCCATTACAGTCCGTAGCTCCATATACGATCAGCAAGTCAACCGATTCTTCGTTTCAATGCAAGTTTATCCTACTACCACGGGAAACGGATCTCAAATGACGACTTCCAGCTGGATAGGTGTTCATGAAACATTTCGTTCACTTCCATCTAAGACAAGACAGCCTGGAGGAATCTTCCAGAACGTAAGAAATCTCATGCAGCGTTACTGCCAGACTTTCCAGGCTAATTCTGGTTGTAATTTAGAGCACCTGTAGTAGTCCGGCAGTTTAATAAATTGTTTTCTGTCTCCATAACGTGTTACTGCTTCTTTGCACCATAGCTGGCAAGCACGGCATTTGTGACCTAGCATTTATGTATGGTTCCGAATCGTCTCTGTACCCCCTAAGCACACTGCAAGTTTGTCGGTCTGGCAGGGAATCACCCTGTATAAAGCAACACGAATGCTACTGGAGATCGATTTCGTATTTTTGAACCAATGTCAAATGATCTTTTACCCTCTCTTCAAACGAAACTTGAGGCACGACAAAATTAACGTGCATCAACAACACTACACGGTGGGTCTTATGTGGCACTTCGGCCTGAGCTCATGACACGCTGGCCGCAGAGCTTCTATCGCCAGCACCACTAGGCTACCGTGGCTACAGTAAAATCAGTAAACAAATTTTCTTATTTTAGTTTCTCTTTTGTCTTAAATATGTTATAATAAAAAAACATGTTATTTTAATGTCACGGTAGAAAGGCTATATTTTGCTATATTTACACAAAATATTTGCTTTATCTGTATGTTTTACAGATAGCGTCGGCTTATCTGACACATGTAGCAGATTGCTTTACTCTTTACTACTCTGGTGGTACGCATCATTCCGAAAATTTATCAATTTTAGGAAGATATGGAGCAGTGAATGAATTTTTAGAATTGAGCTTATTGTACCTATATCTTCACAGAATTATGGAACGCGAAATTTACGGAGTACAAAACAAAAAAGTCTGGAAGATAATTTAAATGATAAATAAACAGTTATTTTAGAATTGTTGAATAGTATACAAGCTGGACGAAGATTTAATTGTTCGAAGAAGAAAGGTTCTGCATGTACTCTGCTTTTATTGTTTTGGTTCTGTACTTATTTATTTAAATCTATGTTTCCATGAAAAATATTTTGAGTCTTTGAAGAGAAGATGTTTATAATTGAACATTCAGAATCGTATCAAGTGAAAGTCTAAATTTTAACCATGTTATTGCGATGTGAAGTAGAGCGTTTCTAGAACACTGTAATTCGCATGAAAGATTTTGTACATCGAAGGTATGTGCTTATATTTTATATATCTTATTTCTTATTTATTAAATATGTTTTTTACATAATTCAAAACTGTACTATATACATTTTAATTTTCATCAGGAATAGTTATATTTTCTATTTATTTTTATGTCTACAAATATATTTAAACGATGCAAAATAGATATATAATGAAACTAAATCTCAATTCTTTTGGCCCTTATTCCTTAACGCAGCATGCATTGCCGGGAGAGTTGCCATTGTTTCAAATACTTCCTTCTCTGTATCCTGAATAATATATATATTGAATTGGTTTGTACAATCACAACGCTATAAAGGTTGTCGCCCCTGATTAGAGTATAGATCAATTCAGAGATATTGTTCAATGCTCAAGCCAAATTTAAAACAATTTCAAGAATCAAACTGTTCACAGATTTTGGGGGAGATTGGGGAAACAAAAGATTCAATTTTTCATAATTTAAATTTATTTATTTTAATAAGCCAAGCTCAAATAATGTATATATTTATAATTTGAAATAAACAGTAACTGAAGCAAAAAAAAAATTTTAATTAATTTCTAAAAGTTTACTACTACTTATTTAAAAATTTAAATTACATTAACAATAAAATAATGAGTTACAGTAATTTATACATCTGCTTCTTATATACTTCTTTTGTTATTGAGTGGAAACTAAATATAATAACAAGTGTAAAAACTACAAAAATAAAATTAAAATTAAAAAAGAACTGAAATCAGGGAAAAAAGATAGCGAATAGAGAAATTTAAATAGCATTTTGTGAGAAAACATTTTTCACGGATTAATCTTTTAAAAAGCTTTTGTCAAATAATATATAAATAATTTAGCAAAAAGAATTTTTATGATTCAATTCAAGTTAAGGTTTAGTTTCAATATATATTTCCTTTATGACAGACATAATTTTATTTTAGATTTTAACATCTTTTTTTATATACTTAAAGAATAAGACTCAAAATAACAATTCATTTTTTCGATGAAATAAGTCAGTAATTGGATTTTGGAAAAGTATTCAAAAATACAGGTTGGTGTAACCAAAACCATACAATCTACATAATAGGATGTAAAAAATATTAAAAAGAATCATTTTATACAGGTATTTATTGGAAAACAAAAGAACAATATTTGCATTTTGTATGTTCTTTTATCGATAAATTTATATTTTCTCAGCAATTTCTTCACTTTAATCAAAATATATATATTTTTAATATTATTTATTTTTCTTATATTTCGTTATCAATAATTAAGTTATTTATGTTCCTAAAATTTTTATTTCATAACTGTAGTGTTAGATAACCTGAAGACATAAAATTTTCATTTTGTTCTGTTTGATTTCTTTTTATATTATTTCTATTGTGTTAAGTTAAGCCATTAGCAACCCAAAATCTTCTAAGCTATTACGTCATCATCATTTTAATTCAAATGATTTAGAAATACTTTTGGAAATACAGGCAACTGAACTAACCTTAAAAGTCCTTTTCAGGTCATTAACATCTTGCATTTATCAAACAAACACTAAAATTAATGTTAAATTACTGTTATGATTTCTTTCTAACAAAATTAATTTAAATACTATTAATTAAATAATGGTATTGCATAAATTACATAGCAAATTTGGCCATAAGGGCAAAAATGAGTTGCATTATTTAATATGAGCAAATTATCGATTTTACTCATTAAATAAATTACTAGATAATCAGTATAAACGAACAAAAAAGAAAAAAAAAGCATGGACACAACACATAAGCACAATTTAACCATCTTCATTTTCCCCCAAATTAATAATCAGCGTAATCATATTAAAACATTTTTTTTTTTTTTATTAATTTCATAAAATTCTGGGTTTTTCAAAAATTGAGTAATTTTATCTTGTAGTGTTCTATATATTATGGAGTGTTAAACATATATAACCTTTCCTTAAATAATTTGGAAAAGGATATACAATTAATAGCTCTGAAATTTGTGAAATTTATAAAAACCATTGTTTTATGCTAAATCAGCATTGTTTTTTTTTTTTTATTATTATTTTCCGTTATGTCACTTATCCTCAACGATCGCCTCCGCAAAAGCTTCCAAAACGTATTTTAACCTACGATATGCGTAATACTAAAAGGTCATAACAGCCCATGAAAATTTGAATTTCCAATTTAAAAATTGAGCAAAAAATAGAGTTAGCTCTCTATTTAAAAATAGAGCATACTTTCCCAATTCTAAAAATACATAACACTTATATTCATTAAAACAATCGCAAATGGAGATAAATAAATTGGAAAAATCGCAAATTTCACGCGCCCTCTACTGCTGAAACATTTTAAAGAGTTACTTTGTCTGTATTTGGTGTAAGCAATCATGATTTTTCGAAAGTTGAATGAAAATTTCAGCTATTGTGTGTGTGTTTACCCTCGTTTGTTATATTATTCTTCCAAGCTGCATGACAAAATTGCGTCCTGGGTATTGCAGCTTGTCATGATCGAATCACATGTTTTTCATGTTTCGTATTACATAGCAACGCTGCTGCCTGTTTTGCTGGTCAAGGTCACGGACTAGTTGCTTGATGTCCTGAATTCCTAGCCTAGAGCCGCAGAGTAGATAGCCCGATGAGTGTAGATCAGTGGCATTCTAACTTCTGGCCGCAGGCCACATGTGGTCCGACGGACCTTCTGAGAGTGGAGCCAGTCATTTGCCCGTTGCACTAACAAATTCAATTATCGCATGAACAATACAGTAGGCTGTATCTGTGAAATTATATCAATCAAGTAATCAAATATATAAATTTTTGCTATCGTTTGTCGTCCTGGTACGAATTGCCATATAACTTTTTGTTTGTTTTGTAACTGTATTGTGCATAGAGTAAGACTTTTCAAATAACAGTAGAGTAGCTTGAGGAACATTTTTATGGGTGAAACTAATTTTAATAAACTAACCCTCTCATGTTATCAGCGAAAATAACAAAAGCGATGTCGTTTCAGATGATTGGGATCTTGACTATTTCTCAGAGGAAAATAAGCATGAATCAACAACTTTTTGATTTGTGTCATGAAAATACTATATTTGAAAGATATAATTTTGCTCATCTCTATATACCACCTAAGCACAATTTTAATGGCTCTTTTTCATGAGATCTCTCAGGAGATAAATTCGCTTTCCCAAAAAGTTTTTACAACAGTAAAAATAAAAAAAAAAATATATTTGTTAATTGGTAATTTACAAAAATTCAGAGGTAACAAAGTATCCTATGAAATTTGTTACATTATATATATTGAGAAAAATATATGAGGGTTTTAAAGATAAATATGTAAGGATAAATATAAATAAATGTAGAAAGTGTGAGAGTGTTTCTTGAATGATTCCGTAGTACTGTTTTGAAACTTCAGTTATTTGTTTCAGATATTTTTAGAAAAATCAAATAGTATTTGAATGTGTTTTGAAACAAAAATGCACAAGCAAGTCTGAGTCAATTTTAAACAAATAATACTGATTCAGTTCATTCAGTAAAAAACTCTTTACTGCATCCTGCGCGGTAAATTAATATCTGAAATAAATAAATGAAGGTTTGTCAAAAGAGAAAAATGTGGATGCAAATGAAAACTTTGTATTTACATAACAATAGAATGCAAACAAGGAATGTTCCTTCACTAAAGAAGAAATCAAAATTATCCCATAAATAAGTAAAATATAAAAGAAGAACTTTCTTGTTTGTGAGTTGAGTTTGAAAAGAGTTTAGCATATAGTATTCAAATAAAATCAAAAATATGAGTTTTAATATTACAGAAAATTTTTTCGGCATTCGTGTCACTGACTTAAAGCATCCCTTCCCTTATGTTGTGTGGCCCGCGTGAAATAGTTGTCAGATGTATATGGTTTGGCGATAAAAAAGTTTAGTACCTCTGGTATGAATGGAGCGGATACAAGTTAAATCTGTCGTGTTTCAAACATTCTCCCGTTGATTACATTGGAGGTTAGGAGAGAGAGATGCTAGTCAGATGTTACGTCTCATTACTTGACCAGAGTCAAGGATTACGAGGTCTGACACAAATACCTAGTGCATGTTTTTATAGTACCACGTTAACATAAATCTTTTGCATTTTTTCGTAAGAAATAATTCTTAGTGATTATTTTATTGATATTTGTATAAAAATTTAATTCAAATAGGCAAATATTAATCAAATGCTTAGCATTGATTTTCTATATATATATATATATATATATATATATATATATATATATATATATATAATAAAGAAAACTATTCGTCCTTCTATATTTCCTATGCTCTATACAAGATATCTGTACATACAATGAAACATTTTTTTTTTCTAATTCGTCCCGAATTTTTTTAAAAATAGTTTTTTACATAAAAAGAAAAAATTAAGTTTTCAAAATTACAATGCTCTATATAGAAATTATACCATTTTTTTCTTTCACGGAAAAATTTGATTCACTATGTTTTGTGTGAGCAATGTCTTACAAAATATATAATTTTTTATAAAATATTTCTTAATATTTTATAATAGTTTCTTAAAATATTTTATATATTTATGGAATATTTTTTTTGAAAAAGTGTGCCTAAAGGAAAATATATTTTCTGTCTTTGTTCAACTCAAAGAAAAGCAACTTTTGCACTAAAAATCATTGTTACTGTTTAAGAGAAGAATTAAAATATCAGTATTAAACATACAGAAATATCTTTGCTCCATTTCAAATATTAAAATACATAAATTATACAAACCAGAAGTCTTAGTTTTGATATTTTTTTCGTTCGAGAATGTCCTGTAATTTTAATAAATATTTAATTTTCTCTCTATTATTTTTGCCTTTAATTTTATCAGTCACGTTTGTAAAATATTTATCAGATACTTCTTGGTAGAAGAACACCAAATAACAAAAATATTCTCTGTGTATTTGGATCACAAAATTCTTCACAGACCACTTTGCTCACTAGTAATAGGACATATATTTGACAGAAAATAGCTGAAAGGTTTAAAATGTTTTTTACTCTAGGAAGAGTAATTCAATTCGGTCAAAGTGAAGCTCTTATAGGAGCAGTTTTATTTCAATTGGCTTGAAAACAGTCACCCTTCGGTCATTTGAAAACAAAAGTTTTTCCTATATTTTCTGAAAAGAATGCCTTAGAGGATTTTTTTTTCTTTGATTAAAACTGTACTTTTTTTTTTTAAATCCGAGACCTAAGATAAGGTTACAACAGTTTCATTTATTTATATTATTATTATAGTTTTTAACTCATTAAATGATTGGAGGAGAGAATAACTTTAATAAAATAATCACGATGCATTGCATTAAAAATATTGTAGTCCACATATGACGAATGATTTAACATCAACTTTCACGATGATACATTTTCCAAGCAATGAGCCTGGTTCATCTTTTCTCAACAATAACATTACTATTCCATCCGGAAGACATTTATACGCCATCTCTGAACTGCTTATATATTTTATGAAATACTCTATTGCATTTTTCAATCTTTAGTATAGAAAGTCTACTTATATGAAATGCATCTTACTTCCAAAAGTCAGACTTAGAAATATTGTGATACTCTGGTTATAAGAATTACTAAATATGCATCCGTAGTTTTAAGGAAATATATCTTACAAATAATTTGTTTAGTTTGTTTTAATAACTGAATCATGTTTTTAATGTCTATCTTTTTGCTTTTTATTTAAAACTATTAATGTAAATTCCATACAGAGTTGTATTTTTAATGCATTTCTTACTGTAATTACAATTAAAATTTCAAAACTATTCGCCTGTGCTATTACAAAATCTTTTGTACAAAAACAATCTTCACATTTTGAATTTCTAAAATACAATCTCACCTTTTGAAAATGAATAAAAATGTATCTTTTCATTTCAGTTAAAAAATTTCATTATTCATACTTTATACTATTTTTATATCATGATAATAATTGATATAATGACTTCTGTAAACAATATATATGTAACGATTTAATAATAAAGTGCTAAAATAAGTTGTTTTACAATAGAAGAAGATAATGAGATAATGAAGTTTTAAATTTATTTTCAACTTTATAAGGCTGCTTATATTTTCCTTATAAATTTTATTGTCAGAAATGTCTATATATATATGACAGGCTCCAGGCCTGCTGGTAAAATGAGAAAAGCGTCATCTCTATAATAACTTCTTTATTTTGCTTCAATTCCATGAAATCCAACATGGCGGCCCTTTGGCGCGCAACCGAGTAGAACAATGACAATCAATTCGGCAAGGAGTCACCAGCTAAGCCTTTTCGAGTATGTGTTCTCTTTCGGAAGCTCTCGCTTCCCCTTTAAATAGGCTTATTTACCCACAAATCCTTACGCAATGGTAAAGAGTTCGCTCTATTTTCATTTATTACTTACTTAATTTTGAAGCTAAACTTTTCAAACCTGACATATATATATATATATATTTGTGACTTGGTCAGATGATTTTCAGATAGAGAAAGCGTCCACTTAAAATAAAGTGCTTTCTTAATTGAGAATTTTTCAGAAATTTTGTAGCTAATGCAGATTTTTTCTAACAGTAAAACAGCATATACCAGTATGAGTCCCTAATAGCATAAATTCAAAAGCATAAACGTATGAAACTATCTATTAAAATCCGTAATCATACTATTGCTTGAGGCAAAGGGGAACAAACAACTACTCTCACATTTTTTTGGTCCAATATTGTTTTTCTATGTCGTTTTTATATGCTGGGAATAATCGTTCAGGGGCCTTATATAATGTGTCAACTAATCATTTTAGGCACTTCAAAAATTATCAACTAATTATTTTAGGCCGTTTATGATGTGTATATGGTCGCATTTCTTGTCACCAAATTTTGTGATATGTTACAAAGTCGGTCATCTACCTCCCTCACACTTAGTAATGTTGGGATTAATATATATATAGTTAATATATATATATATATATATATATATATATATATATATATATATATATATATATATATATATATATATATATATATATATATATATATATATATATTGACCTCTATACTATATATATATATATATATATATATGTCGGAGTTTGAAAAGTTTAGCTTCAAAATTAAGTAAGTAATAAATGAAAATAGGCGAACTCTTTTACCATTGCGTAAGGATTTGTGGTTAGAAAATAAGCCTATTTAAAAGGGGGTGACGAAGGGGAACACACTTGAAAATTTAACTGACTCTTACCCGAATTGTTGTCTATTGTTCTACTCAGTTGCACTCAAAAGGGCCGCCATGTTGGATTTTGTGAAGCAAAAATAAAAACATTATTATAGAGATGATGCCCTCCTCATTTTACCAGCGGACCAGGGCCTGTCATATATTTATAATTGAATAGCCACTACATTATGATCTTCCACAAACATATGAAGTAATGAGCTTGCCGGGAGAAAACCCATTGCATTCGCGGGGCTAATACTGGAGTTCATAAGCAGTATATGAACAGTTTTTTCTTTACACAGATGTTTAGCGAGATAATGAGCAAAAAGAGCAATAATTTATCAGATTTGTACAACAAGATTAAATCATACAGGCTTCGAAGCTTCTGTCGTTAAGAGGAACGTCGGTTTTCAGAATCTGTGCATTTAATATATTGCTCACTTGCTTAGTCATTCTGAGAACCTATCAAAAAGTGGTAGAAGAAACGACAAATCGTTGGTCAGCGGTCTATCGCCGATGGCGCATAAGATTCAAAAGAGCAGTCTTTACGTATTTTTTGCCATGATCAACTACGAGAAAGTCTTCAAAGGCCAACATAACCACAGCCACAGCAAACAGTTCAGGGTACACATGGTACGGGCTTGCACAGTCCGGAATCCGAGTGGAGTCTGAATGATGACGTGTCATTATAGGAAACAACGCCTTCAATAGACGACGGAATATTGATGCAACCTTAGAAGAATGGAATTATCTGTCTTACGAAAAAATTCATTTTCTTTTCAATTACATTAGTAGGTGACTGCGAATAAGCCAATATCCTATGGAAATCCTCTCGGGGGAGGGGAGGGCACATTAGTTCAGTTACAAGGTTGTATGATGGTGTGGATTACGTTTCCACAGTTAACAGTAGGTCTCATCATCCACATAGTACAATTTGTGGCATTTGTGTGTTATGAGAACTCTTTGTTTACGAATCTAGTGCATCCCTTCAAAGCGGCTTCCTGTTCCCGGAAGGGGGCCTTCAGTTAAATCTTTTACTAGTTATAGGCATATTTCAATTATGTCCAAGTTTTGCTCAGGTCATAGAACTTAGCTGTTCAAGGAATTCCCGATACTTTTGAAGACAACTTGGAAGATGTGCCACGTTTGTCAAGATATTATTGGTTTACTTTTTTCCTTATATCACCTTCTTTATTTCCTAACTTTGTTATGAGTGAACATTTGAATAAATGCATCAATTATTTTGAAATTATAATCCATTCTTTTCCATAAATTTTTATTGTGTAATGTTATTTTTACTTGTTATTTTGATTGAAGCATCGATATTTTTAGAGCGCTGTTTTATTGTAGTTTTTATACCATTTTTCTTACGACATTTTGATAAATTATATTTTTAAAAAAACTAGTTTTAGTAATGCTTCCTTAATGCCCATTTTAAAGAAAGAATTTCAGAAATGAAATCATGTGTTTTTCTTTATAAATAGAAATCATAAGAATTCTGATTTAAACAGTACTTTATATACAAAACAAATCTACTTTACATTCTCAGAAGAATGCAGATAAAACTATATTTCAAAAACTTTTGAAACTTTTATGTTATTTTGTCTTAAAATTTTTTAAACAACATTTGATAACTCAGAACATAAGTTTTTAGTTCGTTGTCTAGACAAAATGACCAGAAATACGTGAGGAACATTTTATAGTATCAGCATAGACTTGAAAAGTTTAGTTATTCAGATACGTTTGTATAGGAATCAATGTCACCAAAATCACTTATTTTCATACAACATAATAATGCGCAAAGTAATTATTCTCATCCTATATATAATGTTCTTCCTATCCAATTGTAAAATTGACAAAATCCTATTCATTTAGCATTTTTAAAATAAATATTTGGAATATTCTGATAATTTTATTTATTAGCTTTCTTTTTGTGTAAAGAAGCACTTAATTAAACATTCAACGATTAACCAATTAAAAACTAATATATTGATTCTTTAAAATAGTATTTCGAAAAAAGAAATTTGTCTTTTTTTAAAAAATAAATATTATGATATTCTCTTAGATTTATTATGTTTTGAAAAAGATCTTGCCATATTTTTTTTAACATTAACTTCTATGATTTATTGGAAATCTCTTTCTTTGTGTTGATTGTGTAGTTTCGAAGGAATACGTTACGTACAGACTCATGCTATCAAGATGTATTTATTTTTATTTACTTTGAGTTATTCATGAGCACATGAAATAAGATATATCAGGCAAAAAAAAGCAATATTGAAATAAAAACATTCCAAACAAGATGTTATAAATTATACAATGTGAATACATTTGCTTTTTTGCTTTATTTTTCATAGCATAAAATACTTATATAGATTTTTGTCCAGCATAAAAATTGTAGGAACTCTCATCTTTATATTTATTTATCTAATTCTATAATTTTATTTTTATTTTATTCCATCATCTCTTATGAATATATTTTAAATACATATTTATTTCTGATTAAAATATGTATATTCCATATAGGGCATGTTTATAGGGCTTTGTTTATAATTATTTATCTAAAGCAAATAAAAAAATTAAATAATAATTAACTAGCACCCACCTATTTCAAAATATCTCAATTAATCCTATTTGCACAGGCAATTTAGTGCAAGATAAAATTAATTTAAATTAACAAATCCATACGAATAATTGCAATCAAAGTAGCCACTTTTCAAAATCTTTCAAAATAATTGTCATTTTTAAAGATTAATTCTGCGAAAACATATACTAATTATAAAAAAGGGTGCATCATGCAATTTTTCAATACGTTTCATATGAATTGGAGGGGCACCCACAATATGTCATATTTGAACGATGGTTTCTACACAAAAGAGTGGGGTACTTACAGTTTCCCAGTTTTGTTTGTTCCGCGATGAAGCTTCGCTTTTCCAGAGAATACTTTTTTCAATACGCACAACACGCACATGTGGGCTATAGGCAACCCCCACGAACCCGATCACTGGGCGAACAATACCATTTCAATATTAATGTATGGGTGGGTATGTAGTAGATAGTCGTTGGGGGGTTCATACCTCCCATCGTTTTACTTGTTGGTTGCAAGTATTTGATCTCTATCCCTAGAAAATTCTTGCGGAAGCATGCTGATTGTCATTACTTTACGTCCTATACGTACATAACTATTTAAACTGGACCTTTGGAAACAACAAGATTGGGCATACTGGTTCGGTTAAGAAACTTGCTTAGAAAGTGATAAGGGAAGTAGGAAAAATTTTTATGCATACAAGGCAACTATTTATTTATGACATGGTAAACTAAAGATTTAAGTGGAAACTAAAAAACATGTTTAATAACTAAAAAAACGTAAACACCAAAGAGACTGTGGCACGATGGCTTTTTTGATATGGATTTTTGGGGAAAATTTAACAATGAATTTTAAAATAAGGAAAAATCTTAAACAAATTTTGAAAAACTCGTTTTGAAACCAGCACCACCATGATCAGCGCGCTATGTAACAATGCAATTCATAAGATAATCCATTACAAAATAAGAAACAATCTTAAATTGAAAAAAAATTCAAAAGGAACATATTTGTTCGTTATAAACGTTATTCCTTTTAAATATCTAAAATTTATAATATTTTTTAAAAAAAATAATTTTTATTAGATTTTGTTTGAACTGCAAGTAAGAAATTTTGAAATAACAAAAAATTTTTAGCATTTTAAGAAATTGTTTTAAATTTTGTAAAAAAAACATCTGTGTTTTTTTATAAATAAAATGCTACAAATGTTTATTTAATATATTTTTACTTTTAAAAAAAATAATTTTACATTTTTTTTTTATAGAAGTTTATATAAAAAAAATCAGAGAAGGTATACATTAGATTTAAACAATAGGGGGTAAGTATTTTCGAATCTTCTTAGTGTTCGTTGTGGAAAAAATATTACACTTAACATACCTCTTTTTTTAATAAAAAGCCTATCGTAATACTTACACAAATACTTTTTCTTAAAAATATGTCCTTTTTTTTTACTTTTAAGACATTTTAACTTAAGTAATAGAAAGTACGCGTAACGTTCACAACTTCTCATTCTAATGTCTTAATATATTTAATACCTTCGATGGAAATAGCTGAGCTTAGCACAGGGTGTTTATTTGAACAACCACACTGCCGGTCAAGAGCTACTCTGGGCATCCCTTGGACAAGTGAGACGAGAAATAATTCTTACTCGGGCCAGTCGTTAAGAGCTTTTATTCCTATACATTGTTGTATGCGACTGGTGGAAGAAGGATTCACAGCATATCTTAATATTTTCAAATTAAAATTCTTCATTAAAATGCCCTTTTTTTAAGACAACACATAAAGAAATTCTTGAATAACTTTTTAAGAAAAAAGGGAAATGCTAATTTTTGCATTATTTTATAAAAATAAAGAAATTAAAAAATATTTGAATTGCAGTATGAATTTCCTCTTTTTTTTAAAATGCAATACTATATCTACTTTTACTATTCTCTTTAATTAATGTCTTTCAAACAAACTTTTTATAGAATACCGTAGAAACCTTAGATTAAAGTGCATTAGATGATAAGTAATAATTTATCTATTGAATCCTATTGAATCCTATATAAAACTATTTCACATCTACTTAAAAAAAATCGGTTTAAAGCGTTAGTTATACATACACACGCATATCTACACTATCTTTCTGTTCATTTATCTATCTATTGATCTATCTATGTGTGTGCGTGTTCACGCGCATGCCATTATGTGCCAAAATTCATGGTTTACCAATTTGGAAATATCCTGTAGTGGTATCATCTATATAAGCCAGTAATAGCCTCCAGACTGAAGCGATCATTTTAGTCGAATGGTATGCTACCTGCTAATGGAACCAGAGGTCGAGTGTTCTGTCCTCTGGATAAGCGCGCCAATTTATTGGTGACCCTGGCTGAACAAAGAAAATCGCAACCATCATTGTCGTGGAACCCCCCCCAAAAAAGGAACCCAAAAACCCCGTAGTTTCTTTGGAAACCCCCAATTTAAAAGGGAAACTAACCCCAAAAACCCACTCTTCGCCATTCACCATCACTTGGGGGATGGTTTTAATTCCCGAACGAAAAAAAAAATTTTTTTTTTTACCAGCGGTATTTTTTTTCAAAAAAAAAGGGTGGTTTGTCCTCCTAACGTACTTCCCCCTTGGGATTTTTAAAAAATGCGTTTGGAGCAGGGGTTTCATTTTAGGGGTTTTTTGTGAAATTTTCATGAGAAGGAGTGGGCAAAGTTTGCCCCAAAAAGGAGGAACTAAAAAAAAGGGTTTATTTAAAAAATTTTTTGGGAAGATCCGAAAACCCCTAATCCAAAGGTTTTAAAACAAAAAATTTTTGGTTTTAGGTCCCAACATGGTGGGAATACCTAAAAAGGGAAAGACTCGGCACATGTCAAATTAAATTTCCCCTTGCCACTACGGAGCCTTTAGGATGTGATACACGTAAATCTGTCGAGCCCAAACGCCCTCCGTTGGTGTGGTGAGAAAATTAAAAGGGGCCAGGTCAAGTGCTCCTAGTCACTTGACCATTGTTCCCAATTACGAGTTTCGTAGTCAATGGCTCTCATGCAGCTTTAAGTTGCGACTTTAATTTTGCTCTCATTCTCACACACTCATCCAAACTGATGTAGCCAGATTTCACTTATGGAGGTTTAATTGTCCCTGAGGGAGACAGCTATGTAGCTCTCACAATAAAGTCTTATACTATTTATGAGGTTGTTAAGGAAATCTTGGAATAATGAAACCCACTCCTCGAACAAGACTAGACATTGAACTAGATCCGGAACTGTTCTGGAAGATGGCAGGCAACTGCAATTGCTCTACCAAGATGATCTCAAACATACGTTTTGGTAGGTCTATAGATCTAGTTCTCCACTCCATTATCTGGATATCTTCAGGACTGTAAAATTCGTCGACCAGTCAAGTTCTGTTTGGACGAGCACTGAAAATTAAGCGAGTGACAACTTTTTCTGCTCACAAATGACTCTAAGACGTCATCACCATGCCTCGTAGCACTAACCTGCAAGTCGTGCATCTCCGGGTAACTGTCAAAACTCCCGCCGAATCGCAACATATCTACACCACTTTTATACTAACCTACTATGATGTTGAAACAATTGTACTGGGTGCCTGGTTCTCTCTGCATGAGCAAGAATCAGTTTTTAGACCAAATCTCGGCAAATCAATGAAAAAAACAAGCAAGCTCAATGCTCTCATTTAACAGGGGGATTTTATCAGAACCAAATAAGGAGGACCGATAAAGGTCACCTGGCTGTGCCTTAGTAAGTCGGTAGACAGTATATTTTAAAATTGAGGTACCAGAAGCCGTGATGAGCTTACTAGATGAGCAACTGTCTTCTTGTACACCTTGCAATAAAGTCAAATAAGGTTCATCCTGGCTTATGATGGCTCTTTAGAGCCCCTTAATACTTGGTACATTCAATATTTTTCTGGTCTCCTGGAACTGGTTCTATAATATGAAAAACAACATTTCGTGACACATTAAGTCATCCTTCTCTAACATTTTTGACTGACCACCTCTAATATCTCAACTGCTCTTTACCTAATACATTATCCAGATGTTATTTTCCTGCCATTGTCTGCAAAATTTCAAAATGATCTAGGAGAATAAAGAAGCACGAGCAAATCTAAGACCACACTTGTCTTATAATTTTTCTTAATTTTCGTATAATTACGAAAAACATCCCCTTTTTATTACCAATTTCTTGAATCGGTTCTGTAATTTTTGAAAAGTCTACGAAAAAGTGTTTGTGTCATTACTCTAGCACTACAACATGCACGTGTGCGTAAAAGGTGTTTTATATACTGTCCTCTAAACACTGCTTTGATAATTATTTTTCCATAGTTTCTATATCATAAATTAATACATATTTTCATTTGTTCTTCTACAATGGATGATGGTGCTCAAATTCAATAAATACATGTGGCTGATTAATAATAACGATACTAAATAAGAATTCCTTTAGTCCTGAAAAAACATTCTACTGTTCATACTGATAATTAATAAATAATATCAACACAGATGTTCACATAATTTACATTTTATAATGTATTTTGTCAGGCAAAATTTAACTTATCATGCTTTTAGGCAATTGAAAATTATACACAATTATGAGATTTCACCGCATTATATACAATTATGAGATTTCACCGCATTATATACAATTATGAGATTTCAACGCATTATATGGCATATTTATCTGGAGGTAAATTTTTCTCATACAGATAAAATTATTTTATTTTTATAAGTATTTCTGGAGAGACTATCCAAGAAATTTAAATAATTTTAGAGCTTATTTTAAAAGGGTGATTAAGCAAATGGAATTTTTCTTTGAAAAATGTTGCATTAGTGTTCTGAAAAGCGTAAGGAAAAAAAAATAATCTTTTTTTCATTCTTTCCGGATAAATGGAATAGCGCAGGAAGTACAAATATTTTTTAATGTATTCACTCCAGAAAATCAATATGTTTTTAAAACTGAACCCATGCATTTTTTATGAAACACTGTGAAAGTCCATCGTGAATTATTTCTGGAATGTTTCAATTCAAAGAGCGTATGTTGTAAAGAATTCTTAAAATAGATCATAGGCAGAGCTCTCAGGAAGAAACGGGAGAGAGCAATTCTTTTCACATATATTTGCTTCGCACTGCTCCAGAAAAAAATGTGAAAACTGCGAAGTTAAAAGGTTTGTTTTTTCGACATTTTCGGCTTACTCTGTTTGCATATAAGCTTTTTCTTCATTTTTTTTTAATCTTGAAAAAGGTCGATAAAATTGAAATCTCTGAAACTATTGCACAGAAAAAAAAAGTTAAATGCTTTTGCTTTTTACATGGTAAGGTTCTGCAAAAAAAATAATAAATTAGAAAAAAAAAAGCTCCCTTGATGAGAAAACAAACTTCCATAAAAAATGCTAAGGGAACTAGTTGAAAAATAATAATAAAAAAAACTGAGCTTTAAGCGGACTTAAAGCAGTCTATTCTGTTTTCTTACTTCACTCATTTTTCCCGCCCTTTTTTTCAAATAACAATGATAATATCGATTCTATTTACTATCGATGATGAGAAAATGAAAGGACTGGGTTCATTTTTCCATCAGTGAGAATTTCCCTAAAAAAAATCAAAAAAAATCGGGCTTTCAGTAAATGAAAGATAAGACTTTTGGCAATTCAGAATGCTCTCGAAATGCATTCGAATTATATTTCTAATTAACTTTATAGAAGCTTAAATTAAAATTTTCTTCTAAAATCCGCGAATAAATCCTTAATTTTTTTGCTCGAAAAAATTCATTTCAGATAATGTCTTTATGTTCTGATTCCATTCTTTACCGAATGAAATTAAAGATATGAGAATATTCGGATTCAAAGCAAAAGAAAGAACATAAAATGAGATAACAAAGAAATATCATAAGCAGCGAAAAAAATGGTAATAGACAAACTCATTCTTTCTAGATTAAATATTTTTCAAGCGTATCCATTATAGACTGTTTACTCCTTCAAAAGAAAGAAAGAAAATGAGAAGAATGATAAAGGAAGAAGAAAAAACATTGCTTTATGAAAAATTCATACTTGGAATCCGATAATGAGGAATTCAAAACAAATAAAAGCTGTCCATTGTTTATGAAATCTAAACATGTTTTCAGAGGATTTTTAATTTAATTTGATTAATTATTCCATTATCTGAAGCAAAAAAATTAATAACTCATCTCTTAAAACCAAAACAATTTAATTGTTTAATTATAATAATAATTTTTTGCTATTTAAATATTTCAATACATTAAAGATCAATACATATTTTGGGAGGCACATTTTTATTTAGAAAAATATTAGTTTGTAAAGAATTAAAGCAAATTTTTTATAGTTCTTAATGACAGGAATAATAAAAGTAAATAATGAGATTAAAATTTAATCAAGGATGTTTTTCTCATAAATAAATAACATAATTAAATACTTCTCATTTTCAAACTCAAAATAATGCCTAAATTTTTCATTCCATTAGTTTAAGGCAACTAGTTTATTTTCATATAATGATACAATCATTTCCAAAGCTTCGTTGAAGAAAATTTAAAAGCACTCAATTTAACCACGTTTCAAAACGCTATTTTAAAAAATCGTATGAACCACTTCTGTTATATTTAGGGTCGATTGAATTAGAATATGCATATAGAATTGTTTTCAGATTATTATTACAGTAAAAAATTATTTAATTGCAATTTTTGGCAAAGAATGAAGAAAGAATGAAATATTTTCAAAACATTCTACTTTTTTATGAAAAAAATGCTTCTATAATAACAATATATTCTGCTTATACAATACAGCTAATACTTCTAAACAGGAGCTAAACACAAATATTTGAAAAATCCTCAATATTTTCAGAGTTACGATAAATTGAACTAAAATAAACCAAGGGTTTTTTTATTTTTTGTTTTTGTTTTTGTTGTTGAAACCTCTTTACTCTAAAATATGAATAAATCCCTTTAAAAATTAAATATTTCAAAAATTTTAGTTCAAACCCGATATAGAAATGTCCTAGGCTTATAAGACAAAATATTAATACTGTAGAGTTTCTTAAAATTATTTTATATGTTTATTCAGCCGGCTGGGTGGCGTAGTTAGTTTGTAGCTGGCCTTATACACCTAAAGTTGAGGCTTCAACCCCGGCCCAAGTCGATGGAGTTTTATGATACAGAAATCGATCCATGTCGTATGATTATGTGGCGTGTAAAATATCTCTTGAGCAACTTTTTGACTTGGAGGCTCTCGGGAAAATTAAATTCCTACTACAATTTTGCATCGTTAGAGCTCAGGTGCCTCCCTCTGGGGAGGAAACTTGGCTTCGAAATTGCTTGCCGTGATTGGTACTCCACCTAGATGGTGCCTCACAAAAAAGGGATACCAGCTCCTGGGGAATGTACTAGGTCTACAATGGAGAAACACCAATCCACAGCCCCATTAGAAGAAAAAAAAGATATATATGTATAATCTTGTTCAACTAGCACTACAACTAAAAAAAAATTCTTTTATATGTTTTTTTTTAAATCACTGTTCTGAACTTAGTTAGTCGCTTTAAACAACTTTGCACTAAATAAGCGTTTCTCAAATTGTGGGGATCACTCCCCTAGAGGGTTATGATAATCCTACGTGTGGGACCAAGTTTGTCGAAAAGACAAAAATAAAGGTTTACTTTTTTTTAAAAAAATATTAAGTTACTGAAAGGAAGCAAATGAAAATCATTCAGAACTATGAAAAGTAACTTAATATTAATCCCATAACTTAAAATACCTACTTAAAGTAACATGCGCAAAATTTAATGCTTATATTGACAATTTGTGCAGTTTACAATTAAGGTCACATTCTAGTACATCATAATAGCATACAATACTTTGTTATTGTATAAGGGAGGGGGCGATTAAACTTAATGAAAACTGTGTCACCAATAGTGAAAGTTTGATATGTGCACTGTACTAAATAATATTTAATATGAAATAAAGATTACACACACCAAGTTTTAAAATCAAGTAGTGTAACTGGTTTTCTACATATAAAGACAATATAGGCCCGTGTTATATAGAACCTTTTTTTATGTTTTCGAATTCAAACATTTTAAATTTTGAATTGAAAGCTCAAACATAGAATAATTTGGGAACTGTAAGCAATGTGGGTTATATTCGGATAAACTATGATTGTATGTATGATTCACGTAATATTTTTGCTTAACTAAGAATAGATATCCAACCATAGGAAATCCCGCGTCCCACATTCAAAAATAAAGAAAGAAAGAAGATAAAGTTTACAATCGAATGAAAATTCTCTGTCTTAGAAAGAAAAGGTTAAGCTGTTTTCTTTTTCCTTTATATAACTATGTATTTTTGTAGTACAAATGTTAAGAAGCATTGTGCACTGAACAGTCCAAAAAGAATAAAAAAAAGAGGAAGCAATATTCCAAACTTTTATTTTGTTACTCAAATAACAGAGCATTATACAAAAGCGCAGAAAGTCTTTTTAACGATGCTACTGATCTTTGAAAAACAGAATAGTTACCTCTGTTCGGCTTATGCAAAATTTTTCCTTTTGCTGCTCAAATAAATCCTCTTGAAGGTTTGCATGTATTTTCTTTTTTTGGGCTTAAAATGCTCTCAGTCGCTTCTAGCTTGCTTTACGATATTTATCCGAAGTAAGAAGCACGATACATTTCAACTCTAGACAAATGTTTTGGCTTTTACTATCCCACTCGAGCGTGAAAGTAAGCTCATATTTAGAAAGCTTTATTTTAGGTTTCAGGGCGTCACGCTTTATGTAAACTCAACCAAAGACAGTATGCGTGTGTGAATGCTTGTGTCTCTGTGTGTGTTTTTTTTACACATCCTGTGCTTTTCTTTTGCTTTTGCTTACTTCTTTTTTCATTCTTTCTACTTTAGAGAGCTAAAAGAGGATGGTTTTGGATACTAGTAAATTTAAATGTATCGTATGCTATTTATTATACTTTATTTCTATCTCTTTCTTTTAGTTGTGAAAGAGGAAGATACGAATGTGAAATATGGGAGCTCCGGGTGAAATAAAATTTTCAAAAACTCGTTGCCGAAATGGGCTATTTCAAATGCATCTTACCTTAGGGAAAAATACTGTGCCCTGAGCCATAGAATCTTCCTGCTATACACAAAATTCAAATGTACATGCCTATTTCCACAGACTCTTTATCCTATTCCAAGAGCAATTGGAGAGAGCATCAATGTTGAAAACGTCCAAAACTACTTGTCACAAGATGAAGTGTTGAAATATTTTATGTTCGTCGCGTTTTTCTGTTTTGGTTTTTCGTTTATCCCTTGTTATTTATATATTAGAGTGCTTCATAAAATTTTTTCTGGCGCAGCTATCTATCCTACAAAACATATGGATTAGAAAATGGCTGCTGTTTAAGAACTTTGAAAGTCATTATTTACAAGTACAATTCTTCTTGGATCTTCACCTATAACCATTCGTTATATTTTACACGTTAACTATAAATATTTAACTTTTGAAAGGAGGCAAACATTTTTCTTCTTTTTGAAGATTATATAAATTGTTTTACTAGTTCAAATATGTCAAATCAAGTAAAATAAATGTAACATATTATTAAAAAAAATTATAAAATAATTTTAATGTAGTATGAGGAACCTGTCTTAACCCAGGAGCAGTCGCGTGGGGAACAGAGTCACCCCAGACTCATGAAATCTTTAATTCTGGAAAACTGTTTGTTACCAATGACCTAATCAGTATCCTCCTATATGACAGACTTCTTTAGAGCTAAAATGTATTTGGCATATATATATTTTTTTGAGAGTGGCAAACGTTGTTTACAATATTAAAGTACTTAGGATAGCTGAGTTTTCTGCACGGTCATTTATTTCAAAAGTATTTTCTGTGAACAGGCTACATTTTTTACCCTGTGAATGACTTAGGGTTTTAAATGTTATGTTATGTAACTCATTATGGCATATAAATGTATATAAATAGAATATAAAAATGAAATTGAACATTTGCACTCTTTATTGGATGAAGTGAAAATTCGAAACAAGACATTGATCAAGAAGGGGAGACCTGAGGAAACAATGGATATTAATCATGATAACGAAGGGATTAAAGAGTGGAAAATGAAATGTTTGAGCCGAAAGGAAGATTTTCTAATACTACCTAAAGAACTCTATTTAAAAACATATGAAGCCGCAAGTGTATAAGATACACTGCGAACTGGCAAAAAGACACATAAAAAAATATTTAATATCTTATTTGTCGATCATCTTAGAACAATAAAACTACAATAACTTGAACAAATATGATAATTTTACCTGCAAATAGCATTCCTATAATATTAGCAAAAGATGTCTGTGGTTTGTGTTCTTTATTAAAGTCACGCTCATTTGAAATATTTTAGTTCAATTTAATTGGATTTTTTCCCAAATTAACA
>BMAV01019187.1:333694-348016 GCA_019973955.1 Trichonephila inaurata madagascariensis
CAGTATATATCAGTATATATAGTCAGTATATATCAGTATATATAGTCCGTATATATAGTTCAGTATATATAGTCAGTATATATAAGTATATATAGTCAGTATATATCGGTATATATAGTTAGTATATATAGTCAGTATATATAGTTCAGTATATATAGTCAGTATATATCAGTATATATAGTCAGTATATATAGTTCAGTATATATAGTCAGTATATATCAGTATATATAGTCAGTATATATATTCAGTCTATAACATAGTTTTTCGCCTTCAACACTCATACAAATGACTGAGTAATTGAAGCCCCAATGCATTGCAACATGGCATTCCGAAAGTGTATAGAACAAATCGAGAATTCCAATGAAATAAGATATAACATCCATGAGAATATGCTTCCATCGACCCACATGGAATAAACCAATGTCCGACTTGCAGATGGATTCCTTGAATAATGTGAACATGTATCATAATTTGAGAGAAGACGGGCAACTAGAGTAAAAGAAGCTGGATGGTGAAATCATTGGATCCCTCGGCATTTTGGTCGAAGTGCAGGATTCATTCGACGATGTTGACATGAATGGATGAGCTAAGCAGTACCGAGCATCAAGAAAGTAGAGGTTGACTGAGAGAGAAGACTCCAATGAGAACTGAGTGATCGTACAGCAATCCTTGATGCGTCTTTATCAATGATATGACATATAATCGTATCACCATCGACTGTAGTGACAAATGTCTGGGGACATCGAATCTTCTGAGTGTCTCTGTCGCTACACATTTCTTCCACGAAGAGATATGGTACAGTCTGCCATTAATTTGATAGACCTCTTTGGTTATTCTTTGTAACACACCCTTACTTCAAGAAGATTATAAGTTTCGTAATGTTTCCTTTCCTTTCATGGGTTCCTGAAATTATATTTTGTCTTCATGCTACTACAACACTTTTCTAGCTGTAGCGACCATCGGATATCTCTCGAAAACAGCATATTTGGTCTCCAACCCGGAGACATTGGTGACAATTTCTGGATTCATTCTCATTAGAATGCGTATGCCAAGCAATACACCAACTAATCGAGTAAGTGTCTAGGCTAGAGATGGACGAATTATAGATTGCTGTTCCTTTTTATCTGTACTTCCTAAATAAAACATTTAATTCCAATGGTACAATTAACGTTTCGTTTTCAAAACATGTGTTCATCACTTCTATTAACTTTCGTACCATTTAGGTAACGCTTCCTTGCTGTGTCATTATTTATGTTATAGAGTATATATATGTGTGTATGTGTGTGATCATAAGAATTTAAGCGACTATTTTAACACTTTTCTATCTAATAAGTCATCTAACGTCATTTCGTTAGCGTACTGACGGCTTTAGACCATTTCTGAAAGTGTTAGGGAGTCAGATCGGAACTCAGTTTAAGACAGGTATTTACGATAAGAAAAATATATTTATTGATGTGACTATCTTTTTATTTACAGCCTCTTTGAAAATTAGGATACATGCAGTTTTTTTCTTTCTTATTTAGCATGTAAAGCTTAAAATTGATTTGGCAATACACATAATAGAAGCAACATGAAATGTATTTCGTGCAGAATACAAAGAAACTGCATGAATAAAAATGAAATTTGCATAAGATATGCTTATTTCGTTACATTATAATTATTCTTTCTTTAGGTTTTATGTCTCTTTTTTAAATTATAATAATTGTATGTTTAATCCCCTTTTAGATGCTCAAAAAATAAATCCTACTGTTGTTGTTGTTGTTTCTAATGCCACTTGTCTGACGTAGTTAGATCGAGGCCCACGAAATTCATCTTGGCAAGGGGCTAGAAGTACGCCTGTCGTTGGCCTTGGCCTTGAGCCCCATACAGGTAACAGTACGGATTATCTCAGTGAAATTCCCCGAAGGGACGATAGATAGTGACACCACCTATCTCCACCTCAACAATTTAGACATGGAGCTGAAGGGGAGGAAAATATTCTCCAGTCCCCTGCACTCGTGATTCAGCCCACAAGACTTTCGGACCCAATGATTTAACGAGCACGTACTCCGTGTGTACTCGGAGGGTATTTGGTGGCATCGGGAATCAAACCCAGGCCTTCCGGTCTGGAATCCGATGCTTTAAACTCTAGGCCACCCACGGCCCATAAATGCTACTACAAATGATAATCAAAAGAGATAATGCTAATGAAAGTAATTCTGCAATACATTATAGCAAACTGAAACGTTTGACTTTATTTGATTTTTATTTAATCCCCTCTCTGAAGCACGTTAGACTGGTGGCCATGGTCAACAGCTCGTGGCCGACGTATCATAAACTTTAATATTAGTGCCACTGAAAACGCATTGCCTAAATATGCTGATGCACGTTAAATCCATCGTGTGAATCAAAGTACTCCTGTTTGCTTGGTATGGAAGTTTGGTGAGAGAGTGCCAGCTCAGATTTCGTCCTCTTCACTTGATCGTTGTTCAGAATTTTGAGTTCCTGTTTCCAGTAGCTCTCGTATTGCATTATAGTACAATGGCAATAAACACTCAATGAAGCGAGATGAGACCTATTAGAGACCGATCTCATAATTGTGAACCACAGTCAAGAGTTGATAAGATATCTAAGGTTACACAAACTGCACAATGCAATGGTTTTTAGATCTTGAAATTCCAAAGTTATTTTTAATCCAATCTTTGAATTTAAGGCTGTTTTCGGCAAAAGTACGAGGGCCTGAACTAAACGCGGAGCAAATTTTAAGACAGACAAAAGCGACAATTTTCATGAAAATTTGGCCATTATAACTCATACATCTGTCAACAATACAACTTTTCTAAAATTTCAAAATATTCCGTGAATATTATTTTTTTCAATTCAACACGTGAAAGGATAGCTCATTTAACATTACGGTATAGGAGATGAAACACATTTTATGACAGAAAAAAGGGCTCAACTAGGTCCAAAATGTGAAGTATGATAAAATATGTTGCTCTCTAAGGTATAGTGAAGCCAAAATATAATATTAATTTTTCATTTATTTTATATCTGAAAAAATGTATCTAATTTGGGTCCTATTTTTAACATTAACTGAAGATAGCCTTAAGCAATGAAATACGTTAAAGGGCTTCTACGATTTGATTTTGCTGAAATGTGTCGGAAAATCGTTACAGGGATTTCTAAAACTGAAATCCAAGAAAGTAGAAATATATTTAATATTATCATATAAATGTATGCTTCTGTATTATAACTACTTGTATATATAAAATTGAGATTAGATTTTCTGGTGGCTATATTTCTTAATCAGTTGATTCCTAAAAATATTTTCTTCATATCTACCTCAATAACCAGAAACTTTTGATACACTTTGAATATGGTAATTGATACCTTAAATTCAGCAGAAGTGATGAATAGACGTCTTTTAAGTGCCTTAATGTTTGGGCTGCAGTAAGTCAATACAATTTAAGGAGGCTGAATTCCCCTTTGAAATCCAGCTAATTTGGAATAACATTGCCTCTACTTTCCCTGGTATAACATTTTCCCTAGGAAGAGCCACGCACCTTCAATGTGCATTTAATTCAAACCTTCATTAATAATGTACTGTAGATTACAAATGTGACGATGATCCAATCAGCTTAATTACATATATCTTGACTGTAACCTTTGAATTAAAGTAAGACCCAATTTAATATAGGGAGATTCGTTTTAAATTCCTAGCATTAAATAAAAGAGCATTAAACAAGTCTTTCTTACTACGCAAGTAATGGGGAAGAAAATGAATTAATTCACATTAAATGAAGATTTCATGATGTTGGTGTAATAAGGAACGATGATGAAAAAAAAAAAAAACACTTTTTACGTACTTTTTCAGTTGCTAAAAATATTTCTAGATATTTATGTCATTAATGTTTATACAAAGATTTTAATTTACTTTAAAATCGTGATCATATGGTAAAAAATAAAAATTCGAATTAATTTCAACTTGTGATATGAAGAGACAAAGAAGAGTTTCTTATCTTTGATATTTGAAGCGAGGTCTAAAAATAGTTTCCACGCGTCTCACTAGACGGCGTACTCGATGACGCTACGTCATCATTGAAGTCGAAGAGAAAAGTTATGCAACGCCTCTCTTTGCACTTAGCCAAAGCACAGAAGCCGTGCTTCCCACTTCTTTCCCCAGCATACAAATAGATTGATACGTGACGGATATAACTCAATAAATCGAACAATATTTATTTAAATTTAAGAAATGAGCTCATAAATTATTTCATTAACTCATCAGCTACTACATATTTTATAAGATGCGTTATAAAATAATGTTACATCTGCTTATTTTTTATCGTCCTTTTAGCAGTCGAGCTTCTTTCGCAATACGTGAAATTTGTAAAGTGTTATTAAAATGTATTTTTAATTAAAATTTTGATTTCTTTTTTTTTCTTTTTCTTATTTGATTTTCTTGGAGCACTTAAATTTTTTTCACTTAGAATATTCGTTGCAATTCCCATCTTCAAAAACGTTAAGTTTGTTAACTTTATACACTTGTCGATGTAAACTTTACTTTTTTTTCATTTCATTGAAGTGGAATTCAACACAATGAGGTTAGATGGTTTTTTTATCAGCATCTAGTAAATCATAGCATAATTTCACATTAGCTGTTACTAAAACGGACAAAAGAAAATTATTTCAAAAAAACATTAAGTGAGCTTCATTTTGTAAAACATAACTGCATCTTATTAGATAATTAAAAATATGCATCATTTTTGTTAATTAATTTTTAATTTTTTTATCATTTATATGAATTGAGCGATAGTATAAGAAACTTTTCATGCAACAATTGTTCTGGAAATATTTAAAAATCTGTAAGGAAATCTAAGTTAATTCAAATAATTAATTTCGACTAAAACTTGCATTTGATTCAATAATAAATGCAAGAAATTTGTTCTTTAAGTACATTATATTTATATGAATCATTTTATGAAGCCCTAATCGGAATTTCTTTAATAATATAGTCACAGCTTTTACACATCCGTAATTCAGCTTACATTACACATCCGTAATTCAGAATGAGCCCAAATTCCCTGTAATATTATACCGTCATTTACGTATTCCTTTCCCGCTCTCAATTACTGAAATGTGAATTACATTAAACCATATTACAATGTAGTCTTACATATACATTACGGTTTCAGAAGAAAACATAATGATTGTAAATTGTATACATTTTTTTTTCAAAATAAGCTATACGATAAAACATTTTAACCTTCTATATGTTTGTAGATTTATGTATACTTTTTGATGTACATAGATTTTGTATGTCATGGAAATGCATGCTGTATGGATTAAAGAAGTAAAACCACGAATAAACTATTATAATAAAACTACAGAAGTTATCAAAACGAGAAAAATAATTATGTAAAACGCAAACGAACGTCATAATTATGAAGTAAGACAATTGAAGAAGACGGGACCTGTGTGAGCTAGTACACTACTGTCCAAATATCCGTAACATACCAAGGTGAGGGTTTAAAGCATCGATAGATTTAACTCCATTCAGATTCCTTTTATTTTAGGAATAAGGTTCAAAAAATGTCAATTTCTCACGCTTATTTCCAAATATACATATCTTTCGCGTAAAAAATTTTCTAAAAATTAATAATAAAAAATCTATTTAAATAAAAGTGTAATTTATCTGTAAAATTGACTTCTTTTACGTCAGAAATCATAAGACTTTGGAGTTAATTCACCCTAACTATATAAATATAAAGCTTAGAATACCTATCTTTTTCTAGAATTACAAATTTCATTTACATCATTTGCATTAACTTAAATCAGTGCTTCTCAAACTTTCAACGCTAGGAACCCAATATTCAATCACCATTTTCATCGCACCCCTCTCCATACAATAACGATGTGTTGAATTCGATAATACGGCACTTTGACGCAAAAGCTACAATACGACTTTAACAACTTCTCCACTAAAGTATATAAACGTCTCTCGCTCAGACAGTGCGTAAATTGCCCCGGACGCAAATACACGTCTTTCGGAAATATGTTCACTACTCTCCATAAAATTATTCTGGAGACTTTGGAGTGCAATAAAATGACCTTAACATTGTTTGAGATGTGGATTTACTTATTTCACAGAGGATTTTCTTATTTTCCCTTTCTCCCTCCCCCCAAATACACCACATATGCGTACATACGTGCGAAGCGGTGGCATTGGGAAGTGAATCGTGTAACCTTTAATCTGCAGTTAAGGGATTCATTACAAGACGTACAAATAATCCAGATAAGTGTTAATTTTTGCATAAAATTTTATATATGACCAACCGCGCGGTGCGGTTACTGGTAATTATTAAACTTTTTCTTAACTTAGTATTATTAAGATAATTATAAAGTTCATTTTGCAGTACTGATACATTTATAAGTGTATTATATTAGTTTAACTGTATTTTTGTTTCATTATGACAGAATTTATTTTGTTTATTTTACTTTCAAAAAGTTATTAATTTTTCGAAATAATCTTTTGTTTTCAACTTTTCAATATGCTCGCTCCCTCTTTCTAGGGTTATCACGTTACCCTAGGGGGTGCTCCCCACAGTTTGAAAAGCGCTGACTTAAATGATTATGAAATTATTAATCAAAATTTGATCGTGTAAGCGGAGTTCGAAAACACGAAAGCACATAACCCAACATCGCGATCTGGACTTTAGAATCTTGTTTCTCTTCTTACCTTCTTCCCTTTTCTTTTTTTAGGAGAAAATAATACACTGTCTTATTGGATTAGTTTTCTTTCTGCTGGGGGAATTCAGTAAACAAAGTGTCTTTCAGACAAGCTTGAAGGGTTTTCTCAGCAGAAGGACATCCTTCTTTTGCTCAAAGTTCCACCATAGGGTACTTTTCAGTTTTTCGAAAAAATAAAAAGGTCATATGAAATAAAATGGTGAAGACAGATTGTACAGTGTAAATATTCCCAGTGCCCAAGCTACAGTCGAGATGAACCATGACGGGGCGTTTTGCCAGACCGAGCTCAGCTCGGAAAAATCCGGAAAGGGTGTTTAAGTGCACCATCCTCATTTTATGTTGATTGCTCAGTGCACCAGGACTCATAACTTGAAAGAAACAAAGCCGCTCTTGAGTTTCAAATTAGAACTAAACGGAGAACATAGGAGAACAAAAACATAGATATAATGGTAGAAAATAAATTATGTGTTTATTAATAAATGAATACTTTTAAAGGGGCCGTCACTCACCGTACACTATTCGAAGAACATCAATTTTTCCTTCTCATTAAATCTGTCATAAAGCTATGGTATATGGTGTAATGGTGGGAAAGGAATTCCAGTATTGTAGGGTTCATTTTATTTGTCGAGAATTGTTTGGCTTAAACAAAATAGTTCCAAGAAACCGCACAATCGTCAATGTTAAAGCCACAAGAAATTCTCAGGAATTTTCATTCAAGCATGTTTAATAAATGTCTCTAACTAGACTATAAAATTAATTTTATGTCTTTTAAAAAGTGTATAATTTAGAATAATGATGTTAAATTGTAATAATAATTTATGTTAATAATTAATGTTTACCTAATTGTAATAATAATGTTTCAGAATATTGTTTTTGTAAAAAAACTGCTGTGGAAATAAATAAATAATTTCAAAAATTCTATACATTTTAAAATAGCGCAAAACACACGCACGCAAATATATATATATATATACATATAAATGTGTGTGCATTAAGTTTTAAAAAATATATATATATATATATATATATATATATATATATATATATAATTATACACGTTTTAAAAAATTATAAATATTTATAATAGTTCAGAATTTTTTTCGCTTCCAAATTTCGCTTTATATGAGACTTGTTCGCCATAAATTTGTTTTTCATTAGAAAATTCATGGCAAACTATTTTACAGTAAAACATACATAAACCAAAAGGAAATACGAAGTCCTGAACAACATATTTATAAGCTTTTAACAATATTGCTTCATTCATCAGCTTTAAGTTGTAGAAATTGAATGTTAATAGGTTTACGGTAAAAATCTTCTGAAACTTTGGAAATGCTTAAAAGATTTTCCCCAGAATTTGTTTTCCCTTCTGTAAATATAGTTTCATAATATGATTAGCATTATAGACATTCTCTATCGATTAAAATGAGGTAAGGTAGGATTTAAGGTATCCGACTACGTTCGGAACCGTGATTTTGCAAAAGTGAATAAATGAATAATATTTATGATATTTAGTGTCACTTAGATTAGAAAATGTATATAAAATTGTTTTAAGAGTAGTATTACAATAAAAAGTTATTTAAGTACAATATTTTGACAAAAAATGAACACATAGAATGACCCATTTTCAAAATATTCTCCTTTTGTGAAAAATGTTTCTATTATATAATAATATTTTGCCTGCATATAGCTCAGACCTCTGTACAGAGGCTCAAGTAGAATTTTTTAAATATATAACTTAGAAGTGGGTTTATCCATGTTTTACGACAACCGAAGGGAAAAATTTTAAGTAAAAAACGCTGATAATTATTTCAACGGATTGTCACTCAAAATAATGTGAACTTTTCAAAATTCCTAGTTGAACCTCTGTACAAAGGCCTGAGCTATGTACAGGCAAAATATTATTATAAAAGATACATTTTTCACAAAAGGAGAACATTTTGATAAAAGGTTATTCTAAATTAATTTTTTGCCGAAATATTGTATTCAAATAATTTTTTTTGTCAAAATGTCCTTAAAACAATTTTATACATGTTTTCTAATCTAAGTGACACTAAATATCATGAAAATTATCCATTTATGCGCTTTTTTAAAATCACGGTTCTGAACGTAGTCGGATACCTTAAGCATATTTGAGAACTGAAGTAATTATTCTATAAAGAAAGAAGAGTTCTTCAAAATCTTAGATATTGGTTGTGAAAGGAAATTGGTTGAAATAAAAAAAAAAGGAAGAAAATTGTTTTTTGACAACCTTATTTCGAAAAGAAAAATAAATAAACAGAGCTTATACCCAATGTATCATGCAAAATATTTCTTATTACTCTTGTAATTTTACAAAAAAAAAAAAATTGTATCTTACGAATTATGTGTAAAATAATTATTAGATTCCTTAAAATATCGATGGTTATATTTATTTAAACTAGTATACATAGAATCGTTTCATCCGTTATGTAATATTTAATAATTTATCTTTCCTTTTATTTTGTTCATCTTTCAGCATATTAAAACTAAAAAATTACAGTGGGAATTTGAACAAAAATGAAGATAAATTGAAAAATATTTTTTACATTTTCTGTTGGAACTTCGCTATATTTAATGAATTGTACATCTATGTATATTTGTTTAGTTTACATCTCAATATCAAATATTTAGTTGTACCTCTAGTGACATCTATTGAACAAAATGTTCATTTTAATTCAAAGTATTTAATTAGAATTAAATAATGAAAGCATAGTAGCAAAGAAATAAAGAAGGATATAAAAAAAAAAAATTTAAAGTTTCAAATCGTTTGTCAGGTATTTTTAAAAAATTAAAAATAAGAAAATAATGACCTGATCAAAGGAATTTATATCATTATGTGGCAGACGTTGCTTCCTTTTACTAACTATGCTTTCAATATAAAAGCTTAAATAAATCCTTTTATTTGTATTATAATTCAATATTTTATTTTCTATTTTTTTCTACAGAATACTGTGAATAATGTTAAAACTAAAATACGTATTATTAAATTCGAATTTTAACGTAGTTTATAATTTTGTAACCTGGAAATTTACACTAGTCTAAATGCTTTTTCAGAATTACATTTTCTTGATAATTCATTGTTATCAAAAATTGTTTATGCGTTGTAGAAGAAAAGCGACGTTTCAGAATTTCCTTTCTAAAAATTAAGGAACTAACTCATTAATAATTTTTTACATACAATAATTTCATTAACGAAGTAAACACCAAATAATATAATTTATTTAGGACGGCTTTTATGTTGATAAAAATTTTAATTAACAAATATAGAACAAAATAAATCACATTGTAATCATATTTTATTAATTAACTGCCTACTCTCTTTATATTTTTAACAACGGATGGATATAAGGAAATTAAATTATAATTTTTAAGTAAAATAAAAAGAAAAACATTACTATTACTTTAATTACTAACATGCTTCAAGCCGTTTTTTTTTTTTTTTTTCTCTTTCTTTTAAAAATAAATTTTTTTTGCAGCATTTCGAAATTAAATATTTGTTATCCTTTTGAAAGGTGAAGAAAAATTTTTCTGTATAGTGAAGAAATCTCTTTAAGTATTTATTTAGTTACATTTGCGCAATACAATGAGAATATTTAATAATGTTAATTTCATTCTGTATTTTTAATTATATCTGTTTTTAAAAGTTTTCGTAAACTGTTCTTAAATATGTAACAAAAAGGATCACTGTTAAATCCAGCGCATAACGCGCACTTTGAATGAAAACAAATAATATCGAAAATTACGGGTGCGCGTTATAATTCGGGCTTAAAAAGGATTGCTTCAAAAACGAAAAAAAGAGATTAACATAAAAAAAAAAATTTAACTTCTTAATAGATTGGAATACTGTTTTTTCAAAAGAAATAACATACCTACTGAATTTAAAGGACCGCAATTTAAGAATCATACTTTTTTTTTCAAAACCCTGGGATAATACCTCGAATAAATTACTTCAAAGTATAAAGGTATTGCACGCATAAATTCCTTCGAAAAAAAGGAGGTGCGCGTTATACATCGAACATAGCTAAAAATTAGAAAATGCAGCTTGAAAGCGTAGGTGAGCGTTATACGCAAGATTTTACCGTAAATAGAAGGGTTGGTATCATTAGTATCAAACTTAGTTGTCAGTCAAAATTGCATAATCTACGTAAAAATAAAAATTAAATTCTATAAAATCAAACTTATACAAAAAAATATTTCATGGGAAATGAAAGTTTGGACAGAGTGTAGGCAGTTTCGATGTTGCTGGGATTTCGAGCCTAGTAAGTACTGCTACAGACCAGTCGTGTAGAGAAACAATGCACGTTAAATCTGTCGATAGCCCAAACGTCATCCATTTCGTGTGGCGTGGCAGTTAGAAGAGAGGGTTGCCAGCTTCACTTGACCATGCTTCAAAATTACGAGGTCTGTCGCCAAAAGCTTTCCAGTAGCTGAAAAGTGCGACTTAATATTTACTGATTCTCTCGATGTTGCCATTTAGCGCAATTTCCTGAACGCTGGTTCTGTTACTCAAAAAATTAGGAGATTGGACAGCATTTTGGACTCTTATTGCATGATGGTGCTATTTGCACGCTGTTCATATGAGTATGGTACAACAGCAACTCTCGCGGACATAAACACTTTGCGGGGATGCTTAGCCAGGGTATAACATAAGCGGCACACACAAAAACAACTACAAAACACAGTTACGTATTCAGAAGATGTCAACCTCGTCATTTGAAGGAAGATAGAAATTACGGGATCGTCGTCAAAGGCTCTCGTGTAACTTCAAAGTAAACGTCAATAAACAATCAATCATTAACTTGTAAATACATTTTAAATGGAATATCTAAAGCTTAGACAAACTTTTAGCATTGATTTTCTGACATGGGAACAAAAACAAATGTAATGCGCAAATATGTAATGTTTTAAGGGCAAACATCATTTTGGGAGAGGAATGTACTTAATGTCTGAAAGGAACTTGTAGGGAAAAAAATGTCTTACAAGAAATTGTAGGGAAGGAAAGAAGGATTTACTACTATAACATTACCGACATGTAATTACGAGAAAGATTGGATAATCCATTTACAAAGAGTCATGTTTTATGATTAAGCAAAAAATACTCCGATTTGTATTCATTGTCAGAGTTAGAAGGATAAAACGTCTTACAGAAATTCTCTGAAACATGTTTTTGGGCTGTGTATTGCAATTTCTATCTTAAGAACTGGATTTATTAAACTGCGATTTTCTTTTACACTTGATTCTAATTAGTGCATACGCAAGTCTTATTTTACAAGGTCACTGATAAACGAAACCGTGTTGAATTGTAGATTCATGTCCTGAAGGATCCTAAAGGATCGTTGTGTTGAGATGACTGATGTTGGGTGTCGAAACTCGAAGTCCTCACTTAGGCATGGTTCAGAAAATTACGAAGACAGTCATCAAAATTCCTCGTGTTGCTTCAAAGAATCGCACTAATTATTCATCCATCAGCTTCAAGAAAAACGTGTACTATTTATACAGTAAAATTCAGGTTGTGTTCCACGTAGTGGCGAACACAAGGAGGAGGGTCCAGAGATCCGGGCTTCCCCCCCCCACAACATCTCTCAATTTTTACATTGATTAAATACATAATTCTTGTGCTTTCTGGTAATTTATATAATCAAGTATTTGCTATTAATAATTTATTTTATTAATTAATGCTAGTTATTTATTAAGCACTTTATTTTTTATTGTTTCTGCTTCTGATTATCGATTAAATCAAAAGAATATGTTTGGCGACGTATTAAGGTATGATACGAGAATGGGGGGTGGAGTTCAACCCTAGACCCCCCCCCCATCCTCCTTGAAAAATTCCTGTATGCGTCTCTGGATCCATGTTATACATAACACGTTAAAATATAATAAAAAACATTAATTAAAGTGCAATGAGAATTTAAATTTTAAAATTGTTCAAAAGAAGTGGCAAAAATACCTGACAAAATTGTTTTGTGAGAACTATTTACACATTTATATATTTAACATTATATAAAATTTATACATTTAAAATTTATATCTTTACCATAATACATTTATATGTGTAGCTTTAATATATTAAATTCATACATTTTCATTTAAAAACTAAAATAAAGTAATAAGCGCATTCATATTACCTCAAAAGGAAAAATGAAAATTTTAATCAAAAACATTAAAAATCATATTAATCAATTATCTCCCACCATTTCTACGAGTAATTAATGCATTTTTTACTGATGTATCCAAACCACACTGTTCGCTGTTTACTACTTCTGCTATGCTGGAATTTAATAAATATTTTCATCCACTAAAAATATCTTTTTTGGTCCATTTCTCGAACAGATGAGAACATGATAAGCATCTACTAAAAAAACTTCATCAAAATACAAATAATTAAATGGGTAGGTCACGTTACCATAATGAACGAATACCGCACCACTAAAAATGTCTTCAATGCTCAACCAATTGGCACACGCAGAAAGAGATTGATGGCCTAGAAAATTATCTCCTAGTTTTAAGAGCTAGAAATTGGAGAACACTAGCCGGAAGAAGGCTGGCCTGAAAAAGGCTTCTTGAGAAGGCAAATGTCCACCCTCGGCTGTCGTGCCACTGAGGAAGCAAGGAATAATATATTTTGATGATGATGATGATGTATCCATGGAACTAAATCAGACAGTACCATGGGCTAGATGACTGTTCTGGTAATATGTTCAATATTATCTACGTAGAGGTTCGTTGGTGAAAACAGGACCAATATATCTTGCTGGGCAGCAAGGATAGCTGGACAGTCAAAAATATGAGCAGGTGTTAGCTCTGTATCTAAACAGTTATCACAACTCGTATAAGTTCTTTTACCATCCCTATTACACTTTATTCCTCTGTGATGACCTGTTCTTAGCTTGGCAATAGTCTTTATTATAAGACGGTATCTTCTTATATTAAATATCTTTTGAGTAGATGAATTGAGTGACTGCAATTTTAAGGGTTAAATGAGTTATTCTACATCTGTATTTGAGTGTATTTTGCATTTGCAAATTTCATACATGTACCACTTTAAAATCTATAAAAACAGTCAAACTAACAAATGAATTATCAGTTAACAAACGAATTTTGATCATTGAATGTGTGTTGGGATTTTCTGTTCCACAAAATCGAACATTATGCTTGCTTATCTTCCCACTGAAATGAAATGTTGCTTCATTGGTAAAAACTAAACGTTTGGTAAAATCGTCATTTTCAAAACGAAGTTGCACACCGGCACAAAACTCAAAGTACTTTTATTGGTCTAAGTTCCTCAGATTTTACACCTGCACTTTGTATGGAATCATTTTCTATTATTTCTCAATATTCTCCAGACAGTGGGCTGAGAAATTTGCAATTTCAACTTCGCGCCTCATTTCCCCGTTGATTTTCTGGGAGTTAGCTGAATGACGTTGCAAACTCTTTCGACTACATCTTGTGATAAAGTCGATCGTTCAGAACTTTTACTTTTGCACAAACAGCCAGAAGTTTTTAATTTGTCTTACCACTGATAGATATACTTTCTAGTTGGAGGTATTTTTCCTAAACCGTAAGCACAGTAGTTGC
>BMAV01019187.1:356351-374965 GCA_019973955.1 Trichonephila inaurata madagascariensis
CGGTGCCTCCAGAAACTGATACGTTCATCATTAAGCTATACACAGAACCAACGTGGTGACACTCTGTCATATTGTTTTGTCGTGGGAAACATCACGCGTCTCTCTTTTACTATGTTATGGAAATCAGATATAAAAGTCAGTCAATGCTGTTCCAGACGTCGTCACACTGTCAGAAATGATGCTTATCCTGCTGCAAACAAGCCTTCTTCTTGACCCAAGGTCCACTATAGAGATGCATGATCTTCCAAGGCCAAGTAAATAACATGTCCGTCCTCTAGGATGTTATTTACGAAAACCCGTTGGGATCCTGCATGATGTTCACTATGACACTCCAGAGCCAATCGATTCCATTTTCACCTGTCAGTCGTTAGATTCCAACCAATGAGAACAGTAATATCGTTGAATGATAAACCATTATTTTGATAAATTATGATCCTGTTGCAGTCAAGTTCCGGTACATGCTGGTAGCCATTCCTCCTTCTTATACGAGACTAAACAATATTTTCACACAAACATCCAACATTCAAATACGATATTCAAATAAGAATCTTGCGCAACTTGCTTTTTTATACAGTATTTGTGATATGCCGTTTCTTCCTCATTCACCATTAAATTGTGTTTAAATGCTAATTATTTGCACATTGTACTACTTACTTCTTTTCATGCAAATTTGATGTTGACGTTGAAATTTTAATAACAAACAGGGTAGATATTAGAAATTAGAGTGGGGACATGTTTTGTGTGTCCTCTGATGAGAGTCATATCTGGCATAATAATGCTGCGTTTTGATTGAACTCGGGCTAGGTGAGCATTTAAAGACAAACTATAAGTAACGAAACATACTGGAACTATAACCTGTAGCAACAAGATCATTTTTGTCATTATCTTGGCATGAAATTTGTGCATCAGAATGGTGATTGAACCAGAAGGATTGTCATTCTTGATCACTTTACCAAGGATATAGTAGAGCTTGTTTACAATATGGTGTACTTGTTCCTATAACGCTGAATGGTAAAAATAAGATGCATAGTAAGTCTAAATATTTAAATTAGTATTAAAACTAACTTTATCCCCATAGTTTGTGCCGAATATAGATAGTGATTCGTCATCCTCAAAAATGGTTGAACAGTCCATTTACGAGCCTGTGCTTTCATCTTAAGTTATCCACAACGGTTTTTAATTTATTTTTGATTTCCAATTCTTTTTTCTTTAAACGCAAAAAAAAAAAAAAAAAATCATATTTTGATGCATCTGTCCATCTCAACTACTGTCTTACCCCCTTTCTGGTTCCAGTCCGTCTAAAAAGCAATATATTGTTTTTATTGTTATGTCATCATGCATTCAGATCACATGGGCCATCCAATTCATTCTATTTATCTTAATGTATTTAATAACATCAGGTTATCTGTATATCCTGTATGATTCAAAATTGAATCTCCTTTAATTACCATTTTCATTTATACCTCCATACGATCTTCCTTTCGAAAATTGCGATTATTTCCTCCAGTTTTGTCATTGTGGAAGTTTCGGATGCATACGTAAAGAAAGGTCTGACTAGAATTTAATTTATCGAAAACTTTGTCTTTCTAGAAGGGAACCTGTATTTTAAAAATAATATTCTTAACCGATAGACATCCCTATTTTCTAGATATAGTCGGTTTAAATTCTGATTAGAAAAAAAGTCACAATAAAAAAATATATTTTAAGAAAATATCTCATCCTTTGAAGAACCCTCACGCTTCACAGTGGGTGAAGGTCCGCGATAATTATCTAATCCATGCCTTTTTCAATTGAAATAAACTATATAGATATTTTGCTAATAACTTTTTCACTAAAAAATTTCTTCTTAGTATAAAAAATAACAAACCAAAAATATATCGGAAGACCCAACATACTTATCTTCAGAGAAAAGATAAGCCTCTTTTGCAATAACGTTTTGCGTTATAAGAAAGAAAAAGAAAAGGAAGAAAATTGTCTTGGAAGGGACGCGAGAAGAAGGATTGAGACAGACTTCTGAGCTCCTTCCCTGTTTTGTGGGCGTCACGCAAAACAAATTAGAGGTGGCAGATACAAGATTACCGTTGAGCACGAAAAGCATTAAAGCTCTTTTATTTGTATTCGCATGCGACATACACGCTGCCTCCAGTGACGTCCCCTTCACAGGTTGAAGGTCTCAGCTCTAATGAGTCCTGAATGTTTTCTCAGGAATATGAATGGGAAACGTTTATGCTTTTAGTGTCTTCTGGAGGAGTTCTGCACCTGTAACTCATCTGGACGGTTACTGTAGCTTAAGAGTGTTGTTATTTGCAACATTGTGCCATTACTTGATTCGATGGACGTTTTCTGTCGTAATAGATTCCACTAGAGGTGGAAAGGTATTCATTTGAGGGTACGTTTATTTCCATCAAAAATGCATTTGTGGAAGAATGTGGGAAGAAAGTAATAAGTTCATTTGGGATTTTTTTGTACTATTTATCTAACGTTAATGATTATACAAAAGTTCAGAATTGAAATAATTAATAAAAAAAAGAAACGAGTCTTACAGTAGTCGCATATGATGTGTAACATCTGACATGTTGTCGTGTTAAATACGCAATATTAACTTTTTTCCTGAAAAAAATATGAATCGAGTATGATTGGAAATATTTTTCTATCGAATAATTATATTTTTAATGAAAATTGTATTTAATTAACAAAAGAAGTAATGCAATATTTTATCAAAAATAATTATTCTTGTTCAATTTGGGGAAGAGTGGAGAGACTTATGATAACTAAAATATGACACACATACTTGTGATTTCAAAGTATTTAAAAAGCGTTGAAAAACCGCGTGAATAACAGTACCACTGTTAGCAGTCGAAACATTCTAATTTGTGTTCATTTCCAGCTTGAGTTCATCGTTCATAAAAGCTATGAGCGGCTCAGCTTTTGGCAAACTGAAATTAAAGTTAAAATCACCACTCAAAATCAGGGGAAGCGATTGATAATTTTAATTAAAAGAGCAGAACCACCTTCGTTATATGGTAAAAGTACAAAATGCTGGAAATCTTTAAATTTTTTTAACCATTTGATTCGAAGAAATGTATACGACTACCGAAATCACTGTTTGTCCATTTTCAAATAAGCATTCTGCCGCACTTATGTCCCCCAATATCATGACTAACGGATTTAGAGTCAAGCGCTCGAGTGCTTGATGGCTACTAGAGTTGGACCCCCATGCGAGACTAGCGAAAAGACACAGCCACGCACTCTCATTGATCAAATCAAGTAGCGTGCACTTGCGTCACATCCTGTTACACACATCCGTCCCTTTTCACAAAATCACTCCCAACAAATATCCAGCAACCGAGTGGAAAGATGTTACACATCAATAATTCAAATGAAATAAAAATAAATTTGTATTTGATTGAAATCAAAGTGCCTTAGGAAACAATTGATAATCACAAAAACTATTGTTAAGAGAAAAATAAGAATTGAGTAAGTTTGTAACGTAAATTGTGCATCTAAGTAAATAATTGATGTTTTTATGAAATGAAATGGCTTCATTCATGGCATTTATGAAATGGCTTCATTCATGGCATTTATGAAATGGCTTCATTCATGGCTTTTATGAAATGGCTTCATTTTTTATATTAATAGTGTTTGTTTTAATGTACAATGCACAAAATAATGTAGCAAGGGTAGAATAGAAAATATTTTTATAAGTAGCAAAACCATTAGACTTTAGGAACTATGTTTGGAGGGACTAGTTAACAAAATAGTGATTCCTGAAACATTTTGTAAAACTGTACACGAATGTACTTGTATACCGTACTTGCATACAGATATTGTACAAGTTTTGACACAACTTTGAACTCTTTTGCAGCATATCTTATATAGAATCGCAGAAATGTCAAAATTATATTTCAGCTCATTCTTTCAGAAACTTAATAGGTAACCAAGGGGCAATGGTGGCGATTCCGTGGGCCGGTTTGCTTGTCTCGAGTTTGAAACCTAGTACCACTGAAAGCCCTGTCTGTAATGGGGCTAATGCACGTTAAAATAATGGAGGGCTCAACGACCTTCCGTTAGAGTGGTGTGGAAGTTCAGAGAGAAGGGGACTGCTTAAGTGTCGTCCTAGCCATTTGACGGATGTTAAAATTTACAAGATCTACAATAGCCCTCATTTTGCTTCATAGTGTGACGTAAAATAAAATAAAATAAAATAAATTCAGAAAACTAATAAAAAAAAGATAATATAAACATGAATAATAAAAAAGTTATGAGAAGGTAATGAAGAATTATCTATAGAATGTTGGAAAATTTTATATTGCAAATAAGATTTTAAAAAATTGATTTCATTATCATTCTTCCAAGAATATGATTATGCCTATTAGAAAAGCGATGTAACAGTGTTCAAACTCAAAATCAGCAAATATATTTCACATAATTTCTCTCTCTCTCTCTCTATATATATATTTCTATATCTATATCTATATCCATATCTATCTATCTATATATATATATATATATATATTAGTTCAATGAGAATATTTTGTTATATTTTGCTCAATAAACTTAAATGTCTGCGAAATACATCTAAGTTTCAAATGTTTACCTTATTTTTTTTAATATCGTCAATCAAATAAAACAATGATATTTTCCTTAAAAAATAAACTGTTAATACTTTGTGTTGGGAAATATGTCATTTCCTATCAGTTTATATAACCGCACAGATATAATGCCGTGTAAATAACACTTTTAAGAGATACGCAAATAATTGTTTGAAAAGAATTTTAAAGCCCGAATTAACAATGCGCTACTTTAGAATTTGAAACCTAAAGTGAAAGATAAGGAAGCCGGTTAGCCGATAGCAGTAAAATAAAATTAAGATAAGTTTTGAAAAACACATATTATGTAATCTGATCATAACACAAATAAAAATACTTTAAAACCAATTTAAAGGGTGCAGATATTTTGTTTTGTCCATGAAGTGATACAAAATCCGTAAACATGTTTTCAGCATTTATAAATTATAATGTTTAGAATATATATGATAAAAACGGTAAAAATTGTAACATTAATATTTAGAATATCCTTTTTAACTTTTGGAAAAAACTTCAGAGACTTTTCTTTTTGTTATTTTTGTATATTTCTTGCATGTCATTTTTTGTTCATAAATCATTTTCACATTTTAGTTTCTATGTGATATTAAAAATGCATTACAAATTGTCGTTAATATTTATATAGCTATCAGTTCCGGGACCTTCCCATTTTTCTGTGTTTCATCAAGTTATTCGAGAAATTTTTGCTGAATCATTTTATTATTTCGTGCATTAATATAAAATCCAGGTTTCTCTTTTCAAGTTACCTTGTATCATAAAAAAAAATTCTGGAAAAATCCTTTTTTTCACAAGTTATTTAATTAGTTATTCTTGAAAAAGCCATTCTTAGTTCTTCGTTTTAGATAGTTAGTACTTTTTACTAGTTATAAGTTTTTAATTTTACTTTCAGAATACTGATAACTAGTTAATATATGTCATTAAAACTCCGTAAAAAGTCATTACTTTAACAAATTATTTGATTAGTTTCTAACAATATTTGCAAAAGTTTTGCTTTTTTCCCCTTATGATTCGAGAACTGATTGCTTAAATGGTTGAATATATGCTTAAATATTAAAATGATTGTTGTATCTCTGTAAAGTTCCATCAGTTTCCTGCAAGTTGAAATAATTTTTTCAGCTTGTGGACAAAGTGTAATTTTTGTACACTTTACAACAAACAAACAAAAGAATGCACGAAGCAGGAGTGCGATAAACATTGGGGTGAATGTAAAGAACATGCATAGAAAAACAAACGATTAAAATTTCCCCAAAATTGAATGAGATATCATTTAAAAGTTTGACCCTACAAAAAGGTGGAAGTCAATAAGACGTTGGTTCACCTCAGGCCTCAGGTCCTACGAAATTTCGTGCCAAATTGTCGCCGAATGTTGAGCCAAATCGTCAACATTCCGAGATCGTTGCAAACATCTTTCCATAATGACCCAAATATACTCAGTGGGACAGAGATCAGGCGACTTATCTGGCCAAAAAAGTGTAAGGCAAGCTTGAAGACAGTTTACAGCAACACGTGCCGTATACAAAAGGGCATTATCGTGTTGAAAAGTAAGTAATGGATGTCGTAAATGGAATGGAAAGAGAAAGAATCAATGTATGGCTATGCTCTAATTATGCTAGAAAAGGGTTCGGCTTTCAAACGAGTTTGCACCCTAGACCATAACGCCCTGTTGTGGGTCTGTGTGTGCACTATACTCAATAAATATCATTATCTGTAATATATGTGTTTTCACGGTATGTTTTTATCAGAACTAAAATAATCAAATAACATATGCTATATATTTAGACAGACGTCTCTTAGTCACCTAACCTAAATATATCTTTACTGATTCGTGAAACTACTTAACCAAATATGCCTTAGATGAAAGACAAATTTTTACTTAATTTGAAATTAGAAATTTGCATAAAAAAATATGTTTGTAACATCGCATAAATATACTCTCTTTAAAAATATTAATAAATATCTGTCGCCCAACAGGTATAGTGGTTAGCGACACTGACTGCGGAGCCGTAGGGACTGGATTCAAACCTCGGAGAAGGCATGGGTGTCTGTAAATGTATAGTGCCTTTGCGGCATGGGAGTACTCTAAATAGCCTTAAGTCCTCTCGTATGGTTGGTGGAAGCGGAAGAGAGATGGGAGCCCTCTGGTCACCCCCAGGGTTTTCTTCCTCTAAATTGGGGATGGAACTGATCAAAATAGCAATGTCGCCTGCATGGTGCTCAAAGCTACGGTTAATGACAGGCGTAAAAATTCTAGCCCTTAGTGGGGATAGATTTCGTTGACCTCGATCTGACTTCGTCAGGGAAGTGGCATTACTCACAACAACAACAATAAATCTCTATAAATTTATTTCATTAAAATAAAAGTAGTTTTTCGAAAAGCATAAATATTTCAATCAAAGTATTGAATACTCTACCTCTTAAATGAAAATAAATTGATACACAATTTGCATAAAATTTTCTTAAACATCTTCAAAGTAGATTAATATACATTGCAGTATCACAACGGAAAGGTAAAATAAAGGAGAAAAAATTAAACTTAAGAATACCTATAGAACATGTCTTCAAATTAGTGATTTTTCCCACGAAAGCTATTCTGAGTACACCTATTTTATGTAACTTCTTTTCCTTCATTCAGTAGTTCTTTATTTACTTTCATTATGATCTAGATAAACCAATGAGACCGTGGAGAAGAACATTAGCTCTTATCCACGCCTTTTACTCGTATCTCTTAGCTGTCAAAGACAGCAATAGGTAATAAAGATTACGTCACGCTTTTAGTGCCTTCATTACTATAGTCATTTCAAGGTGAAAGCATCATCATAATAAAAACTCTCAGTTCTCTCTTTATTTACCATCCCTTTGAGAGAGAAAAAAAAGCCTTCCTTAGCAAGGAAAAATCGGTTCTGTCCAATCTGTATTAGTACGAACAGTCAGTAAATAATGCCAGTAAGAAGAAAATTTATTTTCATTATCAGCTTGCACTATATTGCACAACAGAAAGTTAGCTCTATTTGAAAATCCATTATAATCATAAACATACTTTAAAATTAATGTAAATAAGTTTATTCGAAATATATTTGAGTTTTCTGAAAACTAAGCAATTTTTTAAGAAATAAATTGTGATATTCGGAGATGATTTTGTTAGAAGTTAGTTTGTGGATGTGCAATAAGATGTTAATTCTGTTACTTGTGTTGGGTAATTTTTGAGTTGAAAGGTTTTATAATGTACATGTAAATCGAGTTCAGGAATTTCTGAGTTTGAATAACTGAAAAGTTTACAATAGCGAGACATTCATATAAAATTGGCTATGGAATAAACAAATATTTTTTTAGTTAATCAGTTTGAAAATTTTTAGCTTGAGAAATGTAATGGCGACAATTACCTGTTTTGTGATGCGAACAAAATCATGATAATCAATTTACAGAAGAGAAAAACGTGTGAAAACGTGAAATTTGTATTTAAATTAGTTTACAAGCATGAATTCCACCTTTTATTTATTTCAGTTTAATCTATGTTAAATTCATGACAAAAGCAACTATAGATGTTAATATTTTCTTTCTAGAAAGAAGTGTATTTAATTTCTCTGCTCATATCTTTAGTCCCTGGGTAAGATCTAAGAATGTTCCAAATACCCTTAAATATATTCGTACCTAAGAACGCCGTTAGGCAAGCACTAAATTCGAAAATGTTGTTCATTTTCGTGGAGTTGTGGAGAAATTTACGTGAAATGAATATGATATCACTGGAGGTAGTATAATCGATGAAATATAATAAAATCTAGATTAATCAACCTAAACAACATTGTTTTTTCCCTGTGAAGGCATGTTGTTTTGTATATTTTATGTAAAACTATTTTATTGTGTCAAAAGTGTAAGAAAGCGCGATGATATAATCTTCTGTGCAGTTAATTTCTGATGGTATCATAATCTCAGATATCAAATATTCCTTTTTTGCTGTAAACGTGAGAGTAGTGTTTTATTTATAATCATCTTGTTCATTTCACATTAAACAGTACTTAGTAAAATTTCAATAAAGAAAAGAGCAACATTTAATGAATTATTCATAGAAAAAAAATTAATTTAAGAGGAAGGGGAAAAATGAACTACCAACAATCAGATTTGAAATAAATTGAGATATTAGGCATTATATTATATTGCTTTCCTCTTAAAACAATACAGTATTGCTACGCTTTTCTTAAATACTTGTTCTAAGATCAACATTTCCTCAATTTTCAGTAACTCATTTTTTTCTGTCTTGAAAAAGAAATGATTAGTAATTGAGTTATTTCGATTATATTCATCCAAATTTTCCTTTTGTGTTTTTTCTGTTTAATTTGACTATTTTTTATTATGTTAGATTACTTTAACGTTTTATCTAACTACAATACATTTTGATTAAAAAGTAGATAAACATTTTATATTAATCGTAAAATAAAATAAGATATTTGACAAAAAGTATTTAGTTAATAATCATAATTTGTGTGATTTTCCGTATAACCATTTCCTTATGCGTCAAAACAAAATAAGACATTGTCTACGAAGGAAATTATGTTAGTTCTCCCGATTAAATTGTAGCTGTATAACAAATAGTTTTCACTAAATTATGTAAGCAAAAATTTTCGAGATGCTTGAATAAACTAAACGAAATTCAGGAATCAGTTCATACATATAGCTTGAACAACTTTTTTATATTTAATGCAGCGTTTCTCAAACTGTAGGAGGCACCCACCTGGGGGGGGGGAGTGATAGCTCTACGAAGAGGGTGCGAGCTGATTAAAAAGTAAAAAACAAAAAAAAATATTTAAAAAATTATTACTTTACTGAAAGTAAGCATACAAAATACATTCTGACATTCATTAAAAAATAAAATAAACATTTACACTCATATTATACACTTATAAATGTATGAGTACTGTACAATGTATTTTATAATTAATTTAACAATACTAAGTTAAAAACAAGTTTGATAATCACCAATGACCCCATGGGCTTGTATTAACACTTATCTTGATAATTTTTGTACGGTTTATAATTTGTCCCTAAGCTACCAATTAAAAGCTATGCGATTCGTTTCCCAATGCCATCTATTTCCATGTAGATGCATGTATGTGATGTTCTTTTAGGGAGGAAGGGGAAATATATATATATATATATATATATATATATAAGGAAATCCTCTGAAATAAGTTAATTCTTCGCAAACATCGGCAAGCAAAACTTCGCAAAACATAATGCGTACAAAAACCATTAAAATAATTTTATGGATAGCAGTGTCCATAAAAATCGTACTTCGGAAAGGCGTATATATCCGTCCAGAAAATTAATGCTTTGGCTGAGCGAGACGTTTATATAACGACTTAACAGATTTTAGTCGTATTGTAGCTTTAACGTCAAAGCATAGTGTTTTGGAATTCAATACATTGTTATTGTATGGAGGGGGGTGCGATAAAAATTATGATTGAATGTTGGGTTGCGAATATTAAAAGTTTGAGAAGAACTAATTTAATGACAAAGATTAAAAATACCATTAATGTTTTCATTTGGTACATTTTTGTTTTGATATCATTTGCTTGGTAATATAATTATTTGCATAAATTTCTCTCACTAATAACATTTTTTGATAAATTTTGAGCATCATCATATTAGTTCATTACAGAATATGAAACAAATTAACTGCCTTTTTTTTAATATTAATATTAAAAAAACAATGCATTTTCTTTTAATACATTTCTATGAAAAGAAAAAACATTTTTCTTAAAAATATTTCTTAAACGAACATTTTTTGAAGAAACATGTAACTTTATATATATATATAGAGAGAGAGAGAGACCTGAAACACACACACACACACACACACACATATATATATAAATTATGAATAAGAAGCCTTTCATCTCATAAATATATTTATATAAACCAAATTCCAATGAAAATAATTTTATCTAATAGGTAAATGTTATCCAAGATTAATGAAGGTATTCGTTCACAACATGATACTTGATTTACATAAACAACATATTTTTATAAAACGTAACGAATTTCTAATTAGATTTTCAAAAATGAAATGGATGTCTATGTAAAACATGTATTGCATTGGAATGGAATTTTACGCCGAATCACTAGGAATATTAACATCTTTAAATAACACTCAAAAAGTGCAAAGGTTTAAAAGAAGAAATTGAGATTTTATTTACTAAGTACCATTTCGCAAACTACATATCGTAAAAATTAAAATATATATATATATGATCATAATTACTAATTCTAATTGCTACTTAACTGCTGAATCCATTATTACTGATATAAAAAAATTCCTTTCTTACATTATTTTTAAAAGAACCATGGATGCATGGAATTCACTGAGTAATAATTCCATCTCCATAAATTCACTACATGGGAAAAATATTACTCCGAAAACAAATTTACATATTTAGAAAAGATAAGCCGTGAGCGTTACTCTATTATATTTTTCGAAATGTCAAATAATGAGAAGTTTATAAGCACAACTTGTTTCCAATTAAAAATATTCTATTAACTGACAGAGTACAAGAGAAATAGAGACACATCGAAGGAAAAATAATTAATGCCATAAACATGACGGTCCATAAATTTAATCTTGAATAATTCAAAACTGATTTGTTTGCACCATTTCAATCTTAAAGGGATTAAATTACATAAAAAATGCATTAACAATTTTGAGCTCTCAAATGTGGTGATTATTATGGTTTGAGGTTTATGGTTTTATTGGTTCAACTCTCGGCTGTTTAACAATGTATATATTACAAAAGGATTAGATAATGGCAGTATAAAAAGTAAACATTGTTCTTTATTAAAGGAGATCCTGTGTAAGAAAGGAATCAATATACTTTTCCTTTTGTCAAGGAGAAATTAGCATTTTCCTTTAAGGATTTAAAATGAAAGGAAGATAAATATTTTCACATTAGCCAAACTCTCTTTCTTTTCTAATTGAAATTATTTATTGAGGCAGCAATAATTGAATTTATAATTTGATTAGCTTATGAGCAAGCAAATAACGTTGATGGATAACAGGTGTTTAAATGTACTTTCAATGAAAGATAATGCATCCGTATGTTAGAGAATTATTGAATTCTTGTGCTTCTTCACATTATATTTCTGAAGAAAAAGATGTACTTTTCAACAGAATTCCGTTGGGAAAATTAATCAAAAATACTTTTACAGAATTAATTGTATCCCGCAGAAAGCAACAGTGGAAAATATAATTGTTTGCTCTACCAGAACCTGTAAATAATTTTTTTAAAGAAAGACTTATCGAAAGAAATGTTTTCGAAATTTACGAAAAAGTTGTCATTGCATATTCTTTTAGAACAGAATATGTACAGTCTTCAATAATATTTTTAAAACTTATGATATTTTTTTAATTTATTGGTTCTAAAACTTAAGGTATCCGACTAGGTTGAAAAGAGCTTTTTAGGTGTTTGATGTTTGGTATTGTTTGGGTCATTAGGGAAAAAAGAAATTAATTATTGAGGAAGAAGGACTAGTACATAAAATAGAGAATTTTTTAAGTTCTTTTTATAGCATTTACTTTATCTAACTAATACAAATATTTTTTAATTCGTTTTTTGAAGAATGAACTTTTTATGATAATTTGTGCACGAAAAACAGGATATCTTCTAAATAATCCAATAAAATGCAATGAAATTTATAACATATATGCTATGGTCCCTTCAGAGTGTAAAAAACCGCAGATTTTAAGACAGCTACATTTAATCACATTTTACACTCATTTTTAGCTTAGAACATGCAGTAATTTTGACGAAAAATCATGACCATCAAATTTAAATGCTAACAAAATATTTATTTCTTAAACTATTTTTTATTCTGCGGTTTGTGACACTTCAGAGGGATCAAGAAGTATATCAATGACGTTAAAATTGCATAATGTGCAATTTAATTTTATTTATCCGGTTTTCTTAACTTAACAAATTTTGCTAAATTTTACTAAAAATATTTTTTTTTTCAAAAAAAGTTATTTATTAAAGTTATTTAAGTTATTTATTAAAGTTATTAAAAATTATTATTTAAAATTAGTTATTTAATAGTTATGACTTTTTAAGCCTATTTATGTTCTTTAAAATAATAAAATTATTCAGAAAATCAATTTTTTGAAAAATTTATATCCGAACCTAGTCGGATACCTTAATATTTTAAATAAAAAATATTTTTGTCCATCCTTATGAGTTATTTACTTTAATATAAAATAACAATATCTAAACTTAATTCATTTTTCATGAAGAAAAATAGTTTATAGAGTTAACAAGTTACAGGAAAGGAGTATTTTTGAAAAGAAAATGCTCTTCAGAACGGGAAGTTCGACTCTGCTGCCTTCAGGAACATCTTAAGACCTAGGCGTTCTAGAACCCATTGCAAAAGTAGGCACTGGGCCCCCGCCAATTGTCGGACTCACCTATGACCCATAAAAACACATTATATAACATATGTTGTAAAATACTCGTACAAACAATAGCCCGAATCAAATAAATGTGTAAGACCGCATAGATCGACTCGACCGACTACCGTCTTTTGACTGAATAGTAATGATGGTGTATGGTAGAAGTCTTAGGCCTACACATGAGCTTCGGTATTAACATATAGCCAGTTGACATATCGTCCAAAACTCCCAGTGTTTCGGATAATAAAACCGAAAATAACATTTGACCATTGAAATTATTCGAATCATGATCTTGTTACAGCTGAATCGAGAATGACACGTGGCCTCCATTGTGATAAGGCTCTGGGTTCGGGCCCAATTGGCCCTCCCTGGGTGCCTCTCTATAATTTTTTGGCCAATGGTCAAAATTACTAGGTGTCCTGGAACTTTGGTAACAAGTGTTTTGAAGATGATCTCTCAACGATCACTTCGGATTCGTAATCTGTCTCTTACATCCTTTTAAAGCAAGATGAATAATTAACGAAGAATTTCCCGACTGTTGAAAATCGTTGAACTTTAATATGTTTGGAATACTTTTACCAGAAGTCAGAGTTAAGTACTTCAATTACTCACCATTTGGGATCCACACAAAATGGGTTGAGGATCCCTGGGGAAGATTCATACAACTTCCACGATGTCATGAAATGATAATAGTAATAATAAAATATCGAAGAGATTCAAAAATGGTTTCCGGAGCTTTTATCTCCTCCTTTCTGAAAGAAGTTAAAATTTTGCACTTTAATTTTGAATCTGAATAAAATTATTGAATCTTTCTATAATTTTGTGTTATTTTCTAGAATATGGGTTATTCTTGCTATATTCTTTATTTTTTTTTGTCTAATATTAGAATGGCACGGTGAAGATATAAGCATCACAAAACAAAATAAAGTGTTTTTCCCACCTTTCCCATCTTTTTTCTTTTCTTCTAAATTGTACACCTTCCCCTTCTTTTCATGAAATCAGGGAATTGGATCATGATTGAAGTTTCAAAGTTTTGACAGACAGCAGGTTATTCAGAAAAAAATTAAAATAGGGCTTTGATAGATTTCTAATTAAAACCGGGATTTAGGAAACTATTTCTTTCCTCAGTGTTAATGATTTCCCGTCTTGTAAAGGTTAATTGCCATACTTAGGCATCACTGGGATATAAAAAACACAGCATTCTATCCAGTTATTTATTTTGGATTTAATAAATCTGTTATTTAGTTTGTAAAATTTGTTATGTATTTTTGCTTTTAAACTGTATTGGCTAATGAATTCTAAACTATATTTTACATGAAATATGAAAACTAATTGCCCTAAAATTTCTGAATTGTGAAGGCGTCTTATCATAAGGTATAATATATTCATATGGATTATATATACATGGCAGCCACACAAAATTACATTAATGTTTTTAGGAAATTTATCTATCTTAAGAAATGTTTCGAGTTTAAATTGGTCATCACTTTACAAACATAAAAAAAGCCATAAACACAGAATTTTTTAAAAAATTTTGTACGAGATTAAATATTTAATCAAAGATATATCAATATAAAGTGTAAGCTATTTTTAAAATGTTTGAAAATATTAATAGTTATTTCGATACAACTTAAGAAATTTTTGATAAAATCTTTAAAAAATTTTGAGAAAAATCTGTATAGCTATCTTTAATATCAGATTAGGTAATTAAAAATTTGTTTTAGAAATGATTTGCATAAAAACTGTTCTATTTGAATAAACTTATTTAAATAAGATTTTTATAATTGCATACAGAGAAAATGCAAATTTTTGGGAGTCAAAATTAGCATTTTTCTAATAAACCTTCATTTTTTTTCCAATTCTGTGTGTATTACTTATTTTATTGTTGTATTATATAACTTAAAAAGCCTTTAAAAGACATTACTTTAATATACGCAAAATGTCATGAAATCCTCTTAAATAGTTTCTGAGATGCATAAAATTCCCAATCAAAAGTTCCTAAAATTCATTCACGAGTGAAGATGAGCTTAATGTTTGGAATACTTTTAGAAGTATTTCCTCTTGAAATTTGAAAAGTGATTTGCTCGTATAATTTGTGAGATCTCGTACTTAATTTATAATCTTAAATAAAGATATCTTTGGTCATTTCCCCTATTTTTCTTTACATTTTGATTGCTGTTGCAGTCTAATATCCAAGTTTTAATGAATATTTACGTATCATTGTGAATGAAGTAATCTAAATCACAACAAAGTTCTTAACCAGTATTTGAGATTATTTTCAACTCTTCTTCAGATATCATTCTAAATAAATATATATTAAATAAAATAAAACCTGTAAATTTTATACAAACAAAAATACGTACGTTTGTGTCAATACCATACTGAATTTTTTTTAAAGTGTAGTTTTAATGAGAAAAATAAACGTGTACTTTTAAATTTTCTAACAATTCAATTAAATTATTAATATTTCTTCCATTTATATTCCTATAAAAGATATACTAATAACACGGATTTGATGTCCGTACTGTGTATCAGTTTCAGAGAAAGAACTATTACTAAAACTCGATGATGTAACTGTAAAATAACGTAATCTAAAGCATATTTCATCTATGGAACAAGTTCAACACGAAGTATTTGGATTTACTAATTTTTAGTTACCAAGGGTCATGCATAATTTGAACATTGTTGCCATTTAGAATTAGAAATCAAATGACATTAGAAATTACTTAAAGTTTAATCCGATTAATCATATTGAATAAAAGTATTTTCACTAAACAGTCCATTTGCAGAATGAGTTTTTAATGACTCTATTCACAGCCATCTGTACCTTGATCTAACAAAAGAAATGTCACCAAACTTGGTATGGAGACAAATAATGACATGGGAAGTAGGATTTCCTGGAAAAAGAATTTAGTTTCAGAAATTGAGTTATAAGAATGTTTTTCAATGCAATCGAACGCTTAGTGCTAAGAAAGTTTTTATATTATGTCCTCGAATGCCGTGTACATTGGAGGGGAGGTAGAGCACATCGTGAGGAGCCATAATTACATAGAAAATCATGCACGGAAAGCGATAGGGGGCACTGTACGTGAGTTCGAAAGGTCAGTACAAATTTCAAACCTTATTTCAAACATGAGCAGCGTGCGATGAACATAAATTGTTATACGAACGCCGAGAGTTGGTGGATATTTATTCACATCATGGACGTGCTGTTGTTCAGTTGTATGGGGAAAGATATCTAACGAAGCGGCAAGTGTATCTATCATCAAACGTTCACCCGAGTGCATCAGAACCTGGCGAAACATGGATCTTTCAGAACCACAATTGAAGGAACTGGATGACTGCAAACAGCAGGAACACCCGTATTCGAAGAGGGTGTGTTGCATGCTGTGGACCGAAATCCCGACACCAGTGCACAGGCGCTTGATGTTTCAACCGAAATATCTTGATCAACTGTTCTTCGTGTACTGTGAGGCAAAACCTTACTTCCGTTCCATGTACAGAGAGTGTAGTTTTACAGCCAGATGATCATCCTCGACGTGTCGCCTTAGCCCAATGGTTTGTTAAGCAAAGTGCGACAGGCATGCCAATCCATTTCGCGTCGGTGTTGTGCATGCATACATGCCAATGACCACAATTTCAAACACCTCCTGTGATGCTTTTTATTTCATACTTTTTATTTATTGGTGTTTGAAGTGAAACTTCTTTGGGCTCGAGAGTGAACGAGAAATTTGCCCAGTTTCGCGTTAGGGTGAAAAAGTGAACGGAATTAGTCTTTCCTCTCCCATCCCCCCCGAATCATCACCATGGTGAGGATATAACGAGCGAGTGGAAAAGGAGGGGGAGTTGGGACACCACGGGACTTGCGTCATATCCGTGAAAAATTTGGGTGATTGGCTACCTCTCCGATGGGTCAACTTGCCCACCTTCCGATTGGGGGTCCTTTTCTCCCAGACCCAGGAACATCTATCAACGGTTATATGAGTTGCAGTGTGTGTATTACGGTGTAGATAAAATAGCTCTCTCCTCCTGAGGCTCTCATTGGCAGAGGGAGCTTCAAGTAAATTTAAACGTTCTGATCTTAGTAAATTTTTTCTGGCATATTTTTAAATTGTTCTAGCTTTGAAAAAAGCTTTTTTGTTTTCGGAAACTAAACGTAAATGCTTTTAAATTAATCTTTCTTCGAAAATTTAAGTTCTTTAATTTACTTTTATATTAACTTTTTAAGTCTCTTTTTTAAATCATTAAACTTTTATAAACATGGGCCAGTTAATCAAGTTCATGCTATTTCCCCATTTAAGACAGAAGATTAAAGCCCTGGCGGCTATGTGCTCCAACAACAAAACCAACTGCAAAATAGCTCTCGCAGCTAAAGCGTGTCTTTCTTGAAATATTTCCTAAGATTGTTGGCTCCATGGCGATGTGTTCGGCGGCTAATTTGTTTTTTTTTTAATTTTCATTTGCGTTGAATTATTATTATTTCTAGTCTGAATGTATAAATCAAATGCACAAAGAGGAAAAGAGTTTCGTGAAAGAAAAAAAAGAAAAGAAAAAACTAGTAGCAAGTCCAGTCGAAAAAGTTATAAAAACAGAAAAATAATGCAAATTCATCTACTGCCAAATCTCCATAAGAGTACATGAGAGAATATCGAGCACGGAAAAAAGCATTGCAAATAATCAATGTTCCAGTATCCGTCAGTACAATGGTTAATCAATTGCCTCGAAATATTCATGATGACTACTGTGTCAATGTTCACATCAAACGGAGGAAAATTCACAGAACATGTTCCCCAGCATTTTAATATAATTAGATGCATTCCTGCATTTACGGCCAACGTTGCCAAAGAAGTTTCACTTCCATTGCTTGGCGTTCCACGTACCATTTTTTTTATATATATAATAAGGCGTTTTACACTACATTCTGTGGTGTGGTCAGACTTAGCGGGCGGGTATCGGCTTATAAGTATATATACATTATATATCTGTTCATTAACAAGTATATGTATACATTATTATACAAAGTACGAATAAAAATTTAATACATTAAACAAAGAAATATAATTGAAAATAGATCATTTTAAGCAAAATTTATTACATAAAGCTATTTATATACGATATATTGGTTATTTGAAGTTTTATTCATTATTATTGAAAAAGCAAATTGTGCTATGTCTTTCTTTTACAATAAAAAAAAAAGAAAATCAATAACCCTGGAACATGTTCGAACATTATTGGAAACCGAAATAAATACCACCAATTCTCTAAAGACTCCATAAAACTTATAAAAACAGTACTCCTTTTTCGAAAACGGGAAGTGACACGATCCTAACATCTCCGTTCTCGAATCGCTGAACAGCTGCGTTAGAGTATAAAAAAAATAAAAAAAAAATACTTCAAACTGTAGAAAAGAGCAACGAAAAACGTGGACGGGTTTCATTTTCAATTTTCTCGATAAACAACCTTAAGAAAAGATCAATATCCTATGTAATCCAGTGTACAATGATGGATTGCAAAACGTAATCCCCTAATGCTTTCCATTTAAAGAAAAATATCCGATATTTTGAAAACTAGATTCTAGA
>BMAV01019187.1:388299-401732 GCA_019973955.1 Trichonephila inaurata madagascariensis
TATTTATATATATATATATATATATATATATATATATATATAAATATATATATATATATGTGTGTGTGTGTTAAGAGATTACTAGCATATATTGAGTTACAAAGGAAAATAGAGTGAAGTCTGAAATTATGAATTTAATTAGCGTAGAACTCACATTACGCAATCTTTTTGCAGTTAAAAAAAAAAGGAAAAAAATTAATAAATAAGGTGCAAACTAAATTGAAGTTCCGTTTAACTTAGATATACCCTAGTAAAGTACTTGAAATTCTAAGCACTTAAATTAATGCGTTTTCTTTCATTACATAATGCAGTATTAGGTCCTTAATATTGCGTTTAGTAAATATTTTTAGAGAATTCAATAGCGCATTTTATATTTCCAGATATTGAACTCTTTTTCAATCAGCCTAATCGGAAATAGTTTATTTCAATGAACAGAAAGCATCTGGTATAACTATGGTAACAGATAAAAGTAATTGAAAAAGAAATTGTTTTTTTTTCTAATTTTGCTCTTCTGTCTGAAATTAAAATGTCTAATTAATAAATAAGCTACTGAAAATATTTTATTTTATTAATCTAGTCAGCATAATCATTTTAAATGATATTAAGTAGAGAAAAGTATTATTTACTCAAAAAAAATTGCGGTTTTATTTACAGGCAAAGAATCAGAGGATGTAGTTTTTCAAAGACAGAATTTCAAAGAAATTTTGGAATGCACACATGACTTTCAACAAACGAGGCATTTATAACTAATTTAAAATTATACCCCTTGAAGATCACATCTTCGCTTGGAATTATTTAATTTTAAATAGTTTTATGTATTTTATTCTATTTCTTATTTATGTATTAATAAAATAAAATATACCAAGAAAAACATTAATGAATAATGTTTTACAGAATTTCTTCATAAGTTCTTTAATTGGCGAAATCCATAAATAGCAGCATTTATATCATCATTTATCTTGTACTTTCAATTAAGAAACAAAGTTTGAAGATACTTTAGATAAATGAGTTCGAGGCAAATAGTGTTAAAATAAAAAATGCTAACAATGCTAAAAAAAATTATAATCTTGTAATTGTTTAAAAAAAATTTCATTCAAATGAAGAAAATGATCACCTCAATTTATTTTAAATTCTTTTGCCGAACTCTAAAACAAACTTTCGGCAAATTGCATTCGATTTAAATAAGTTAAACAAGTTTAATGCAACTACTGAATTTCGATTCTAGTTTAATGAATATGTACTCTAAACATCTATCGTCGTCTTTTATACCATTTTAGTGATTTCATTGCATCTTTTTCCATGCAATGAGCATCAACGAATAAACATCTGAACTATTTGTACAATTAACGAAAAAACTCATAAATAGTAAAAATTATCAAGTTGAAATTCAAGTTTTGAAAATATTTCTGTCTCTTTTTCTCCACTCTTTCTTTTTATCCCTGCAATCACTCATGCAGAAATACTGTTATGCCAAGCTTTTCAAACAGCGGTCTAATTCGCAAAAACAGTTATGAAGGGTGTAATGTCGAATGAAATGGAAAGGGGCAATAATAAGTAAGAAATACCTTTATTGACATAAAGCATGTTTACAATACAAACAATACAACACAGTTCGACGCTAGAAATGCAACGACAAAGGATTGTCACTGGGATTGTTTGAAGTTGCTGCCTAGGACATAGGATAGCCGACACCGACGGACGAAGGATTGTCAAACGCGTTCAAACAAATCCGGTGTACTGGCGATGTCAGCTGAAGCGACGACGATTCGTACCTTGAGTTCCTCCAATGTAGATATCAGCGTCTCATACACAAATTATTTCAGGTGGCCTCAGAAGATGAAATCTGAGGGATTGAGATCCAGCGAGCGGGAAGGCCAAGCAACGGGTCTAATAGATATTCAATCTCTTTCACGATAGCATGTAGTTGGTAACGCACCGCAATCGATAAATGTGCAGGTGCACCATCGTCCATGAACCTCATGTCCTAGAGAACATTGACGTATACACTATGCAACAACTCCGGGAGGAAGTGCTGTGTTAAGATAAGGTATTTTGAGGCATTGAGTCGTTCTGGCATTTATTTGGTAACTATCCTGGTCTGGCACATCGTCCTCCCGACGGCTACTATTTTCACCAACTAAACCTGGTTTGCGACCCCGTATTTTATGTTGATCGGTCACCCTCATGCTACCATCTACAACCTCTCGGAATATGTCAGTCGAATTCAACAACACCCTGCATATTTACTATTCTGCTGAAACTTAAAATCTCCGACTACGTTCGGAACCGTGATTTTGAAAAAGCGTATAAATAGATAATTTTCATGATATTTAGTGTCACTCAGATTAGAATACATGTATAAAATTGTTTTAAGGACACATTTTGACAAAAAAAAATTATTTAAATACAATATTTCGGCAAAAAATTAACTTAGAATAACCTTTTTTCAAAATGTTCTCCTTTTGTGAAAAATGCTTCTATTATAATAATATTTTGCCTGTATATAGCTCAGACCTCTGTACAGAGGCTCAAATAGGATTTTTGAAAAATTGACATTATTTTCAGAGTTACCACCTATTGAAATAATTATCGGTTTTTTTTTCGTAAAATTTCTCCCCTCTGTTGGCGTAAGACATGGATAAACCCACTTTTAAGTTACATATTTCAAAAATTCTAGTTAAGCCTCTGTACAGAGATCTGAGCTATATACAGGCAAAATATTATTATAATAGAAGTATTTTTCACAAAAGGAGAACATTTTGAAAATGGGTCATTCTATGTTCATTTTTTGTCAAAATATTGTACTTAAATAATTTTTTACTGTAATACTATTCTTAAAACAGTTTTATATTCATTTTCTAATCTAAGTGACACTAAATATCATAAATATTATCCATTTGCAAAATCATGGTTCGGAACGCAGACGGATACCTTAAGTACACTGAGTTATATTTTATTTGAATGTGAACTGTGAAACTGTGGTATTGAAAGCGGTTATTTCACAACTACTCCTATTAATATGTATTTTGGCGGAATCCATTTGTTTCATTCAAAACGTATGGGAATGAAATGAAGCAAAAAACTGAAATTAATTTATACGTTTAAAAGAGGTTTACTTAAGAATAATTCCTTACACCTGTTTTGGCTTGGTACGAATATAAATTAAACAATAATCTTATTGAATTGAAAAAATTCTCGATTATCTTTCAAAACCAGAAGCCGAAATGTAATGAAAGGGACAAAAGTACTTGAGGTGCAAATTATAAAAAATTACCATAATCATATACTTGCAAAATTAAATCTCTTAATTTATCTGTCTGTGTGTTTTTGTATATTTTTATGAATAAAAAGAGATTGAACCACTTAGAAGCGTATAAATAAATTAAGAGGAAGCTATGTATTTTACTTTTCCCTTGCTTTCTCAATCTTATATATATATATACATATATATTCCCTTGATTACTCAATCTTATATACTATTATATATATAGATTTAATTTGAGCTTTTCATCAAGAGATGAGAATATGATTTTTGAAAGGAAAATATTTCCGTATATAATGCAAAATTAAAAGAATTTATGGTAAAGCTGATTAATTTCTTTATACTTAATAAATTTTAAGTTAATAAGTTTTTCATTAAAATTCTACTGAGGAATTTCAGAAATAAAAATATAGTTAAACAATATATTTACATGTAAGGAAATAATAAAGGAACCCCCCTCCTCCCTTATCACTATTTAATGATATATATCTTATCTCGAACTTTACTATTTTCCAATAAGCTATGAAATATAATTTGGAACAAATTAAAAAGTATAATATACCAGGGAAAGTCAAAAAGTAAAAGGAGCGATTTCTTTTTCAAGGTTTGAAAACAGCGCTATTATCCAGAACTGAATGAGAGGTAGTTGGTAACACTTCTATACAACGAGTCTCTCTTCTTCCCTTTTAGTCGTTGTGGTGTAGTAGACTGTTCAACGTGGCTGCTTCATTGTCCTTTTGCACCAAGGAAGAAAGGGCGACAGTAATTTACTTTTCTTAACAGGAGATCTGATACCTGGGCTGGATACTCTAGCTACACTTTCCAATACTATATCCCAGTGCTTCTCAAACTTTCGATTCTTGCTACCCAATTTTCAGCCATAATTTCCATCGCTCCCCCTTTCTCCATACAATAACAATGTATTGAATTCAGTAATACTATGCTTTGATGCTGAAGCTACAATACGACTTTAACCTCTTGTCCCACCGACGTATATAAACGTCTTGGACAGCCAATGTATTAATTGGTCTGGACGTATATATACGTCTTTCCGAAGTACGTTCTTTTCTGTGAACTTCCATCCATAGAATTATTCCGAAAGTTTTGGAATGCAACAAAATTAACTTGACAGTGTTTGCGAAGGATTTACGTGTTTCAGAGGATTTGTGTGCTTCTTTATTCCTCTTTTATCCCCCCACCTTCCTCCAATACATCTCATACGCGCGCCTACATGAAAAAACAGTGGCATTGGGGAGTGAACCGTATAACTTTTAATCTCGGCAGTTAAGGGATTAATTATAAACTGTACAAATTAAGATAAGTGTTAATATTTGTATATAATTGTATATATGACAAGCCCATGGAGTCACTGGTAATTATTAAACTTGCTCTTAACTTAATATTGTTCAATTACTTATAAAATGCATTGAGAAGTACTGATACATTTATAAGTGTGTATAATATTAGTATAAATGTGTATTTTATTTTTTATTATGCCGGAATGTATTTTGTTTGTTTACTTTCAGCAAATTAATATTTTTAAAAAAATAATCTTTTGTTTTTTTCTTTTTAATATCCTCGTGCCCCCCCTTGTAGTGTTATCACGCCCCCCCCTATGGGGGCGCGCCCCACAGTTTGAGAAACACTGCTATATCCTAAACCTCTTGCATATTGTTCTCAGCGATTGACGTCGATGGACTGTCCGATCTTTTATCGTCACATAAAGAAGTTCATCAGTGTTTGAAGAGTATATTCATGCTTAGATCTTGCTTCGCGATAAATAGCTGTCGCTACACTGCGCTTGCTGCGACGAATACATTCCACCGGTATCAGACCTTCCGCAAGCAAAAAGCGAATTATTGCCCTCCTTTCCTCCTTGGTGGAATCGACAATGCAGCCATGTTGAACGGTCTGCTACACCCCAATGACTACAAGGAAAAACGAGTGACTTGTTGTATAGAAGTGTTGCCGACTTATTCTCATTCAGCGCAAGATACTCTAGCCAAAAACCTTGGAGATAAAAATTGAAAAAGTTCCTATTATTTTTCACATCCTCTCGTAGTATTTTAAATATTTTTATGTTTCGAGATTAGAAAGTTTGCAAGCTAAAAACGACAATCTTGATAATTTAAAAAACTTGTTAAATTAGAAAAAATTGTAATAAAAATAAAAACAAAGTCAGATGCTTTCATCAGTCAATTCCAGTAAATACAAGTAACTGATCATTACCCCAGAAAGCAAAAAAAAAATATATAATATTACTTTGAAACTCTGGTTTGAATCTTGAGATGCGCAGAATGTAAGCCTTGTGAAGGAAACAAAACAAGAAATAATTTACAAGTAGATGGCTCGTCGAAGTTTTATTATTTCTCTTGAATTTAACAATTATAAAGATTTTTGTGTAAATTGATTTGTTATACACCTATAAGGATTAAAAATGAATTGATCGGATATTATTTTTAATGGAATTTAAACTTTTAAATTAATATAATTCTTAAAATAAACAAAAGATCTTTTTAGCTATTTTAAATGCAAGAAAAGATCATTCAGGTTATTCTCCACTATTTTTAATTGCGGTATTTGTTTGATTTTAATTCATCTTATTAATTCTATTTCGTCCAGTGAGCATGCATTGTGTTTCTAAATGTAAGCTAAATGGTAAAGCAGTATTATTCTTTTATAAGCTTTCTTGCTAAGTAATGGAATGAAGAAATGTCTGATTAGACTAGAAGGTCAAAAACAAAAGGTGTTTTTTAAGCCGCCTGTGTACATTCAGATAATTCAGATAATAATAATCTAAAGCTGGATTACAGTTATTGATTTCACGAGATAGTTACATGATATTCCTTATTTACACGGAGTCCTTATTTACTTATATACTATTAAAATTATAAGGATTTATCTTTCGAGTTGGGAGCTGTAAGCACATTTGACAAATAATTGAATATTTAAGTTATTTCGAAGTTATTTCTTATGGTTTTCTGTCCAAGTAAAGGTATTATGATAGAAATTAATAAAATGGAAATAATAAATTTCTTTCGTCTATGGGAAAATTAATTTTAAAATCTTTTAAGTTTAGATTCTATTGAAAAATTATTGCGTATAATAAATCTCTTTCCTATTACTTGTTTTTAATTATCACTAGTATTTTAGCATTTATTTCTGTATTTTTCACTTAATAGAATATTTAACTTGCAGATATTTCCCAGAACTAGATGCAATAAATTTAAAAATATTGTCAGGAGTACTTCGGTTAGATTACTAAATAATTACTATTATTGCGAAACATACTTATGTGGCTTTGATTAAGGGCCACGATAGCTGAATGGTTATTGTCAAGAATTCATAGCCAGCGATACTTCTATCGAATCATAAGCTCCAGCCCTGATTCGACTTAAGATCCGTTGTGTAGATATTAAATCTGCTAAGGATCAATGTCCGCACGTAGGCGTAGGAAGAAAAAGGACAGCTGAGGTGTTGTATTTGTCACTTTGTGACGGGCTCACGCGTCTTTTTATTAACATATCCTTTGGGTTCTTTGGAACCAGAATTAATGGCAACACTTTTCCAACCAAACCCAAGAAGTGAAGCGTGAAGGAAAGATGCAAATTAGGAAGATTTAAATATCAGAAGTTAGAGTAAGCGGTGTGGCAATTTGGGGAATGTTATGATAGTCCGCGATTCAACTGTGAAGAGGTTTTGAAGGGTTAAATGACCGCCAACAGAAATTACCCGTGTCAGAGAGCCCTTAGGTCAAGGTGCATACCATTGCACTCCAGTGAACCGCAACTTCAACTAGGAACAGATTGATCGCTACTTCATTCGACATTAAGGTAGGAGTGACTATTTAATTTTCGGATGTGTGATAGCATTGTAATTGAGTTTAGGCGAGTTAGTTATTGATAGTGGTCCGGGTTACGCTATTTCAGTATTATATATATTATGTGTTTAACCACCGTAGATTCTCTCACATATATTATTATTATCTAATCTGTTAGAAGTTTAAGTTTATCTTAATAAAGTCACATTAAGATCATAACAGCTTCTAGTTCTTCATTTATTCCTGCACCTCTAGCTGCCGCTGATAATCAGGGAGAAGGGCACCCAAGGGGGGCGAGCTTACAACTTGACGGAATTTAAAATTACGAGATCAGTCCCGGATGGCGTTCGTGTTGCTTTGAAGCTCAGCTTTAATACATAAGGGTTGCACAAATGAAAAGTGGACAAGTTGAATAAAAAGAATACCTTTATTAGAAATTTAAAATAAACTGTCTTGGGCGTTGTAACCAGTGTACCATTGTTTCGACAGTAGGTCTAAGTCTTCGCTGTAGAAAGATTGTGGTTGGTTCTCGAGGGAGTCAGGCATAGCTTCATTCATCTCATCAGCCGAATGGAAACGAAATGCTCTCTTAAGTGGAAAAAAAAGCGAAAGGTTTCCAAGAGACAAATCTGGACTGCACGGTGGGTATTCCAACACTTTTCAACGAAATTTTTTTGTGTTGTCTTGGCTTCACGAAAGACGTTTGGACGGGCATTGTCATGAAGATCTGGTATCGTTTGCCACTCTTCACGGAAATTTTGCACCAGTTGTTCTAAATAAGCAGACTGACCCAATTCTTGGATAATTGCCCTCATTCAACTCACCTTCCACAATAAGATATCATACTATCTCGCATTGTTCCGATATGGGCTCATCCATGAATAACATGACTTTATTTTTGATATTTTCCTCAACCAAAAACAAGTTTCACAACATTGCACCTCGTATGCAGTGTACACCTCCTACCTCCCTTTATATCTATGTTCGGTAACGCATTGGTAGCTGCAATCCTTTTGACGAGTGCTTCTAGAACTTTCAATATTTGCGATCCGATATCGAATCTCCATCACGCCATCCTTTCATACCATAAAAATGTTTTGAATTCAATAATACTATACATTGACGCTAAAGTTACAAAGCGATTTTAAGCTCTTAAGTGTCACTGGTTTATATATACGTCTCGCTCAGCCGAAACGTTAATAGTTCTGGGCGTATATATACGTCGTTCCGAAGTATGATCTTTTTTGTGCACTGCTATCCATAAAATTATTCCGAAGGCTTTGAAATTCAACAAAAAGACTTTGATAGATTTTGAGAAGGATTTACTTATTTCAGAGAATCTGCTTATTTATTTCTTTTTTACCTCTCCCCCTTCCAATATATCACATGTGCCACATAGCGGGTCTACGTGGAAAACGGTGTCATTTGGGATCGTATTGCGTAACTTTTAATCAGCAGTTAAGAGATTAATTATATACAGTACAAATTCAACAGTACAGTAACAATTATTAAGATAATTGTTAATTTTTGTATATAATTTTATATACGGCAAGTCCATAAGGTCACTGGTAATCATTAAACATATTCTTTACTTATTATTGTTAATTTAATTTCAAAATACATTGTGCAGTACTGATACATTTATAAGTGTATTATATCAGTGTAAATGTGTATTTTGTTTTTTATTATGCCAGAATGTTTTTTTTTTGTTTACTTTCAGTAAATTAATAATTTTTTTAAAAAATAATCATTTGTTTTCGACTTTTCAATATGCTTGCAGGGCTGCGGTAGCCCAGTGGTTAAGGTATCGGACCATGGCAGGCATGTCATGAGTTCGAGCCCAATACCACTAAAGACCCCCCGTAGGGCAGGATGCATTTCTGTCGGGGCTGAAATTTTCCCCCCGTTTTTTGGGGGGAAGGAGAGGGGGTGCCAGCTCAGGTGTCGTCCACGTCATTGACCAGGGTTCTAACGGGTCCGTCCCCAAAAAAGCCCTCGTGAGCTGAACAGTGCGACGTTAATATTCACTCAAACTCCTCAAACTAAAACTCAATTCAATATCTTCCCCCCCAGGGGCCCACCCACGTTTGAGAAAGCCCTTTTGACACAATTGCACATGCCCACTTTTCATTTGGGCTACATTTATACGATTAAATAATTTGACTTTGATCAAATAGATGCATAACATCAATAAAAAACAATATTCGATAATTTGTATTTATGACACACAGCTATAATTGTAATTTAAAGAAAAATATGTGTGCGTGAATTATTTTACCATCAATTTCTCATAGGATATTTATTAATTTTTCTCGTCGTTTAATCATTTGGCGAAAAATCACATTTTTATTGAAAGAGCCTCTGATATGATTTTTGTACGATGCTAGGTATATTACGAAAATTATTTATCAATCGATGTAAAGGATGATATATATTTTCCCCAAGATAAAATGGGTCTTGCAGTAATTTGTTAGCTAGAGAGCAGAAACTGATATTGATGATTGCCATGGATGATCTAAATTCTTCACCTTACTCCACAGAAGATTAATGATGTGAATGGACTCTCTCTTATATTGATGTTCAATGCAATAATGCGTTATTGCTGTTTATTTATAACGTTATGATATCAAGAATATCAGATAAATAGAAAATTCCTATCCCTTTAATAAATTTGTCTGGATATGGTTTTTCGTGTATGAAAAATATATGTTTATCATGAAAGTTTAATTACATTCATGTTTGGACGAAGCAATACTTGTTGGGAATGACTAAACTAACTATAAAAATAGCTAAGGAATATAAATATATTTAAAAGACCGATAATTAAATATAAGACTCGCAAAAAAAAAATATTATTAAATTAATTAGTAAGACTTGCCACAACTGCCTGATTTTTATAAAACATATATTAATTGAAAATTTAAATTAATCGTAAATTAAAATTATTTACTTATTAAATTAATGAATTATTTAAATTAATCGTAAGTAATATATCATAGATTCGTAGAACTTTTTTAAAGGAAAAGTAATAGTAATACATTTTAAATTTTATAAGAAAAAGTCAAAGTAAAGAAATTAATAAGTTAAAATTTAAATAATAAAATTAATAAAATAAGTAAAAGAGAGGGAGTTGATCTCTCAAAAATGTAAAAAAAAAAAAAAACCAAGAATTAAAATTTGTTTGGATCAAATGGAAATTAAAGATAAAGTTTTACCGTAACCTGAAACAAACGAACAGATACAAAATACTGGTTTTATGTGATACACTTAAAGGAGGGAAGAATTAATTAACAGGGCAATATAAAGCAACACGAGAGCTATTGTTGACACAGAATCTTGTAATTTTGAACTAGTTAAAAGTATGGGGAGACACCGGGGGGGGAAAAACCCCTCATTTAAAACCCCACCAACGGGTGGACATTGAACAAGGGAGATTTAACGTGCATCCCCCTCACACGGCGCTTCAGTGGCAAATCAAACCTACGACCCTCCCGAAAGATTTCCCAAATCCGCGGGCACGTAATGGAAAATAAATTTAAGTTTAACGAAAGGTTTTTATATTATATATGTCGGGTTTTTGAAAAGTTTTGCTTCAAAATTAAGTAAATAAAAATAAAAATAGAGCAATCTTTACCGCGTAAGGATTTGTGGGTAAATAAGCCATTTAAAGATGGAGCAACGCTGACGAAGAAGAACGATACCGAAAAGGTTAGTTTGGGGACTCTTGTCCGAAGTTTGATAATTGTTCTACTCGGTTGCCGCCAAAAAGCCGCCATGTTGGATTTTTTGATTGAGCTAAAAATTATTATTATATTATAAGGGCCTTTATATATATATATCTTCGAAGTAAATAAATAATATATATTTGGTGAGTATTTAAGAGAATTTTACTCTAACTTCTGAGGTATCTTCTTTTTTTTGACACTTTTGATAGAGAACTCCCCCTCGAAGGAACTACAAAAAAGAACTACCATAAAATAGACTGAAAAAGAAAAAAAATATTACCGGAAAAATTATAGGTAAAATATGTTTAATATGTTGTGTAAAGTTAATGGTATACTCTTTCCCAGTTTTTTCATAGTCTTACAATCATATTGATTTAGGACTGGGGAAAGCCAACTCACTGCCTGGGGTCCATATGTGGCCCCCCTTAAATACTTTTGCAGCCCGCGAGAATCAATACAACTTGGCAAAATAAGACCATTTTTGTTTTTAGTACTTTTTTAAACAAATGAATCATATAATTGTTTTTATTTTATCACGTTGCTTCTATTACTGCGAATATTTTTTTTTTCGAAAATAAAATTTATCAAACATAAATAGTGCTCAAATCCAAGGGACGAAAACCTGTAGCATAAATTATGATGCGCAAATACACCCATTGAGATCGACTTTCAATAAATGAGTGAACTAATTGAGAAACAAATATCTCACTAAATAAATAAATTAACATTATTTGGTCATTGTATTATTATTATTATATCATCTATGTTTGTATACATGAAAAGCAATGAAAACAATAATAATACATTTAACTGTTTTAAATTTTCATTCCAATAAATATAATGGGTTTAAATCTAATATAAATATATAAATTTTTACATGCATCATATGGGTGGGATTATAATGTTTTTCCAAAACGGCCTGCAAGGTCATTTGGGTTGTCCACTCCTGATTTCGGATAAGGTCCTTGATGCACCTACTTGGGCACCCTCTTCAAAATGCACTTTGTAGAATCCCCAATAATAAGATAATATATTAAGATTTATTTCTGTACAAATTTGTTTAAGTAAACCATATCATGGGAATAAGTATGTTTTATATTTTGATTAAGAAGAATAAAATAGATTGTACAACTTCTCTATATTACAAGTGTTTTTACTATGAATCCAAAAAAAATTTTGAGACCTAATCCACCACAGTCTCTTCTACAAAACATTTATATATTTATAAAATACTTTAATAAAATGAATTTTTTTAAGGTTTTTTATAAAGAGGACAATTAATATCAATCATAAAGACACGCTTTTATGCTTATAATTGATAACATTGAAATCGAGATGAGGGTTATTTTCCCCCTTAATGCGTAATTATTATATACATTCTGATAATTAAATATATTAAATGTAAACAACGCACAATTTACAAGCTTAAAATTAATTTTACATAATTGCATTAACTTGTTTTAATATTTAAAATGAAAGATATGTTTTATTGATCTATCTTTTACGATAGATAATAATACAGATTCCATTATATCTGTCATAAAGTTATTGATTACCGGGACATCGGACTGCTCGTTCTCCAGATATTGAACACATATATTCAACAAATCTTTTTCTTTACTCAGGAATATCCTTGTAATGTTTCTTTTCTTAAAATTGGAGTTGAACGATCCTCTCTCGCTTTTCTAGAATCACTCCACCTGTGTGATAAGATAAGAAGAAAATGAAGCAAAATAAAAGGAGAAAATACTAATAAAAAAGGAAATGCTTTCATTTTCAATTTCCTCGAGTACTGCCCGGAATGAAGATCAATATCTAATACAATGCAGTGCACAATGATGAATGGGGAAAGAGTAAGGTCCTAGTTCCAGTCTTTCTAATAAAAATCCGATATTTTGCAAAAATTCATATAAAGGGTAGGGCGACAAAATGCACCGTATTAAATTTTTTGCCCTTTAAAATAGGAAATTGCTGTATACATTTATTTGAAAATAACACTTTCAACATTTTTCCAAAGGTAATTTTGGAAAAGTGTTTATGATTTGTTTACTCAATTGCTATTGTATCGGAATAATCGGAATTCTTCGGCAATTGATTTCAAGCGTGTTTTTCAGCAGACTGGGACAGAATGTGAAAGATATAAAAAGAAGAGCATTATCACACATATTTTGCTTTATTTTCAAATCTGTTTTTCATCAAGTACGAAACAAAAACGTTTCATTCGATGACTATAGCACTGGTTAGAATACGCTTAAAAAATTTAATTATTATTATTTTTTAATATTTTAATTGAATTGTTCTTTATAGTAAAATTTCGTTCACTTTTTAATGCAATCAAATACTTTAATGAGGAAATACTTCGAACATAGGTTTAAAATGTATTAGTTATTGCTTATCAACTTTAGTGTCGTTTTTTCAAATATATGAATCCTTTTTCTATTGTATTCGCTAAGTGTTACATATTTACAATAAATCTATATACATATCCTCCTTGACATAAAACTTTACGCATCAACAAGTAGGATTGGTATTGTTACGAAGCTTGGCAGGAAGGTACGTGTCAGACAGATATGTAAATGATTAGAATTGCAGCGTTATTGCAGCAGAGGATGTTGAACCTTTTTTT
>BMAV01019189.1:0-27791 GCA_019973955.1 Trichonephila inaurata madagascariensis
AAAAATTTAATTAAATTTTTAATAATATTTTCCCGGCTTGGTTTAAAGAAAATCTTTTCCAGTTTTACGATTGCTGCAGGGGAAAGAACCGGGGTTCCGCAGCCATCCCATTATGTCTCCCCGACCATCTCTAATTATCTTTCAAGATGTTAAACCTTTAAAGGGGAGAAAAAATTTTGGAAAAACTCGGCTTTCCCGCTTTCAAATGTCACGAGGAGGAAAAAGTACGTTTGGTTCATTTTTGGTGAGTCTCCGGTCATACGGAAAATTGCGTGTGGTCCGTTTCTGAAGCCTCTCTAGTAGGGCGGAAAAGTACGTTCGGAACGCTTGGAGGGTTAAGCATTTTGCAACTATTAATCCCTGTTGCCAGATGTTTCATCACCTAGAATGGAAAATAATGCAACAGTTTACAGCCAAGATATTGATTTAATTTGGCGAAAACATTTCGTCGCCAAGGATGATAGGAGAGTTGTTGCTTTTAATCTCATCCCCCCTCTAGGCACGTGTATGACCTAGAAATCCAAAAGGGGAAAGTTTCTACATCTAGAATTAGGCGCGTGTCTTCATTGATCGACACTGGCTGTAGTGCAACGCTAAATTGGAGAAATCTTTGAAATACTTGACCTCACATTATTTAATTTTTCAATGAAATTTAATATAGCATTTTCTGAAATCTATCCCCAATAAATTGGTCGTTAATCCTTTTCAATTTTGTTTTTTTGCAATTTACGCCTGCTTTCAGGAATAAAAATAAAAATTAAAAATAATTACCCCAAATTTAAAAGAGGACTTGGTATGATTTATAAAATATCATACATTTAAAGGTTTTAAAAAATTTTTTTGCTTTGCTTGTTGTGTACGTATAATGTCAAACAGATTTTGTGCTCTAAATACCACAACAAGCAAACTATTTAATGTTATAAGGTAAAATTTAAAAAAATCCATGAGAGGATTTTAAAAATGTACTGCTCGTACAATAATCGACGTCCACACATGAAATTTGTTTTACAAGTACGTCGAACTATGCATAATAAAAGTTGGTATGGGTTTTGTGATGACATAAAAAATTACTTTTTCTTATGAATGTTTCTTTAAAATTCCTTGAAGGGAAAAATTATAATTTCGATTACGTATTTAAAAAATAAATATTGTTTTGATTAAAAAATGCATGCGATCTTTTGTTACGTGTATTAAGAGGACCAGGACATGCTCGAAAGAGTAAAATGCCAAAAATAAGACTCTGTGTTTATGGGACATGTATCTTTAAAAATTTCCAATGGAGCTTAGATTGTTTTCGTGATTTTAAAAAAGTTATTTTAATCATTCTGTAGAAATACAAAAGTAATTTTTTAGTTAAAAAAAATTTTTTTTTCTATTTAATTTAAGTTGGACATAATTTTTGAGATCTCATAATACATGCTTATGCTTAGGTACCATTTTTTAAAAAGTATCTCTTAAATATGAAAAAATATTTTTGCATGTAAAATAAAACAATACATAATGTATAGTGAAACTATTTTTTAAGTTAATTTTTTTAAGATATTTTCTTTAAAAAAATTATAAAACTTTTAATTTTGAAAATTTCTATTTTTTTCCCTTTTTTACTCACAAAACTATTTTTTAAAAAACTATGTACTGCTTCGACTTAAAAAAACAGGTTCACAATATGCACAGGTATCCTGTATAGAAGTATAAAAACTTTGGAACCATATCGTGCAATAGCCTTTTTAAAAAGTGTACCTAAAAGCAAGAAAATAGGCTTTGGAGAAAAAGTGAAAAAACTAAACATTTAGAAACGTTTGTTTACGTTTTTGTCAGCTACTTTCAGTCAGTTACTTTTGTCAGTTTGTCATATTTTCGTTGATGAAATAACCTTAAAATATTTTAAGGTTATTTCATCAACGATTTTTAAACTAGGTCAAAACAGAGTATAACAGGGACGGTAAACAAGTGGCACGCGTGGCTTCAATGGTACGCGACACAATATTTTGGGCACGCCAGCGATCAAATTTTTTGCATTTTGTTTCAAAATAACAAAGTTCACTATGAAGTATTACGAACAAACGGGAGTGATCGGTCGCGGAACGGCTGGGAGCACACTCGTTTATTATTGTCTTGCCTTAGTTATACATCGTGGACCACAGTTTCAGAGGTTACTCTAGGGCTGGACAATCCGGACTCCTGACCGGGGCGGCAAATTTTAAGGGTGGCATTTGGATCGAATTTGAAATATATATATATATATATTTGTTGCAAAAAATTTGATATATTTTCTGAAATATTATTGGTTGTGAATTTGGTATTGCATTCAACGTATCTTATTTTTTTATTTTGTACTCTGTATATTTAATGAGAGTTTTCTTTCATGTTGAAACTTGAAGGGTTCAAGGCAGGAGTATATGTTAAAGCATGAAATTTAATATGTTTACTCATCTTTTTCCTTTGTGAAGGTCACAACGGACATTCCTTTCACCCTTACGATGTCTGGTGTCAGCTATCAAAAGGGGACAAGGGTAATAAGAGGTTTTGATAGATAGAGCTACAGGAGGTGTTTTATTTTAGCCCTGAGTGTAGTTACGTTAAGTTAAAACAAACGCCTGTGATTTCCACCATCAGTAGACTATTTCTCGAAGAAATTGGCATGCTGAAATGGACGATTCCTTTTCTTACATTTCATTCGTTTGATATAATAACAAGTATTGTCCTTAATTTCGATTATTTGAATTTTTAAGACTTAAAAGAATGTATATATATATATATATATATATATATATATATATATATATATATATATATATATATATGTATGTATAGGGAGAGAGAGAGGGCATTGGAGAGAAAGGCGGCATTTTCCATTTTTGTCCGGGGTGGCAAAACTGCTAGAGCCGGCCCTGGTGTCTACACCCTTGTTCGGTGGTGGTCGGAAATCGCCGGACCATCACATGCATTCAGACATCTCACTGAGTGAATGTGAATTTTTTACACATTTGGAAACAAGGATTCTGGCACTGATTTTGAGGGATTTAAATGACTTTTATTATGTTTTTGAATGAAGACTGCATTCAAAACATCCAAAAAGTATAAAAATTAAAATTGCTTACACATAAAAATCTGTAAAAAAAATTCTTTCTTAAACTCTTTTGTCGCCCCCTTCCCGCAAGATTACTAGATTCATATATAAGTTAACCCCCGTACTTTAGTTTTAAAAATGTTCCATAAACTCTCAGCTTATACATGGAAATGCATATAAATATCTAATATTTAATAGAAGGTAGTGAAATTTTTGTCGCATTTTCATGAGTACCAGAAATAATAGCATTAATTTGTAAAATAAGAATTGGAATGTATTTAAAAAAGATTATAACAATTTAAGAAAAAGTGCTCTAATGACCATTTTCATAGAAAAAAAAAATGACGTTTTCTTTTTAAAGACCCGTATCGAAACTTACCATGTTCTTTATGAGTGTTCTTATAAGGCAATTCAGAAATTCAAATTTAAGTACAATTTGTTTCTACCATCTATTTTTTCTTAAATAGGATACCATAAGGACTGCTCATGACACTATATATATATATGTATGGTGTAGCTTATTTTCTGGGTTACTACATTAAATGAAGCTGTTATTCGGTTATCAAACATGCGTAAAAATTAAACAATATTAGTTTGAAATGAATAAGTTAGGGGGGAAAGGAGCTTATAATTTTCTATGAGATAAAATTGTTTTAACCTACAATTATATTATATAGAAGCTAATCTCGTATTGTTATCTAATGACATTATTGTTACTAAAATCAATAACGGTATGTGACTTAAAACTTGAATTTTCATTTACATGTACAACACAGAATATGTCACGTCTATTATTATACGATACATCACCATGTAATTCGGGATTAAAGGAACAAATTTATTGAATACCCATACGGGGGCGCAAAAAAATTTCCCGTTTTGTTATATTTAATTTATTTACACTTTTCATTCTTGGATTTTATTTACTATGATAATGCACATTTAACTTAATTTAATAAAACTGTTTAATATTTTTGAAAAATATGTAATTATCTTTTTATGAATACTGATTTGTCTAAAAAGAAATTATTTAAATTGATTACATCTCAGCTTTCGTTTTTAAAATAAGCCCTTAAAATAAAATAATGTAGTGAATATATATATATATATATATATATATATATATATATTCATTAAAAGTATATTTATCACTTGATTTAATGTAACAACATACTGATGTACATAACAGTAATTTGCAGTAAAAAGATTTCAGCTTTGTTAGAGTGTTCGAGCCTAGAACCGCTGAAGACCCGCCGTGCAGAGAGGGCCAAAGCAAATTGAATACATCGAGGTTCAAACGTCCTCCAGTTGGTGTGGTGTGGAAGTTAGTAGAGAGAGAGGGGGCTAGCTCAGGTGTCGTCCTCGTCCCTTGATTATGGTTCATAATTAGGAGATCGCTCGCCAAAAGTCCTCGATTAATGAAAAAGTGCGACGTTAATATTCACTTACTCAACCCTTATTAAAAGTTGTACTTTTATGTTATTAATAATTGTGCAAAATTTGTAATAACTGTGCGGTCATTAAAAAAGATATTTAATTAGCATCTTAACTCTTATATAAATCAATTCAAATGATTGGAGTTAAAAAATATGAAGTGACCGAAACTGATTGTTTGGGATAACAATAAATAAATCAAATTGCTTTGCTCCCATAAAAATAATTTTTCTAACAGGTTTTAGTTGTAAAAGTATGAGTTAATAACTATTTCATCGAAAGAACCGATTATTTTCGCAAATATCTCTTTTTATAAACAAAAAAAAGTTTTTCGTGATGACCTAATAAATTTACTTCTACTTAAGGTGAAGTCAATAAAAGAAACTACATTTTTACACCAGCTATATGACTAGTAGTGAAAGTCAAAGCAATAAAAAAAAAGAGAATTTGCCTAAAGTTGGATCGAACTTATCTATAATACTGAAAATACCGGTCTTTCACTCACAAAAATAAACGAAAATTAGGTATAATAAACTGAGATGAGATCTGAGATTACAAGTATTTGCGAGATGAAATGCTAATCATTTTCAATAGGAAAAAATATTCAGGAAAATATTTTTAAATATAGAAATTATATTCTTGCACTTTTACTTTGTCTAAATGCATGTTAATTTTCTTTCCTAAGTTTTTGGACAAATATCAAAAACAAATGTTTTTGCTTGAAATAGTTCATTGATAGTGCCAATTTTGGAAAATATTGCTAACCATACTATATATATATTAAACAAAATGGTTGGCATTTCTTGTATATTGAATCCAATAATTTTTTAATTTTCAGATACCACTGTATAATCATTTACATTAATGAATTCTTCTATGTTATTACGAGAGTTTGTTCAAACTGTATATACACTGCTTTAACCGAATCTATTTTAGCTTCCCAACGGCAATTCGTACAAAATACTCAGTATTCCTCTAAACATTTTAATGGCATTCAGAAAAATGTGTATAAGTGAAAAATATTTCTTGGCATAAGTGGCTACAGAAACAAAGTATAGAAATAAATTAAGCTCAGAATATGTAATGCGATTGCAGTTAATTTCATTGGGCCTAGAATTCGACGGTTTGTGTGAAAAAATCAAGCACATATTCTAGTTACTAAACATAATGCATGGGTGGGTGAAACCTGGATCACAGATTAATATTATTAATTAGTAAATTACATTAAAAGTAGATTAGAATTTTTAATAATAGATGCAATACTTTTTTTAATTGCCTTTACAAAAAAGTGTGTGTGGAATAGGGTTCCACAAAAATACTTTCTAGTTCTAGGGGTTCCACAAAAAGACCTTATAGTTCTAGGGCAGTTGTGGCCAACCCGTGGCACGCGTGCAGCATTGAGGCACGGTGGAGTTGTAAAGGGGGCACGCGAAGACTTACTGAAAAATTAAAAGAATTTTGAATACTTAATAATAAATAACTATTTTCTACAATTTTATTAAAGTGGGGTTATCTCAGACAAAAATCTCAAAATTTGGATTAAAATATGTTTGTGTGAATAAATGTTTTCTGATATGAACATAATAAAATAAATATTATTCATATAACTAGCTGATGTGCACCTATAATAACCTAATGTTGTTAGCATCTACAAAAGTTAATCCTAATATAGATGACTTGGTAAAAAAAAAGTAGAAATTCAAAAGCCACATTAAGTAAGTACTAACTGTTTAATAATTATTTAAAATTAAATGTGTTTGAAGTTACTCACATTTCTATTTTGTACCTAACTTAACTGAATTGAACCTGTAAAAAGTTTATTAACAATAAAACCTAAATTTGCTCTTCATCTTATTTATTATATTATTTTAAAATTTCTACTACATAGAATTGCAATAAAAAAAATGTGCTATTTGCTTAAAAATTCCGTAATAAACCTATAAGTAACATTTTTTTACTTTTCCATATTTGTTTGATGAAAATGTTAGAAGTAGCACTCATAATTATTTTTTATCAAATAGTTGCACTCTTCCCAAAAAGATTGACCACCCCTGTTCAAGGGGTTCTGTGAGTTGAAAAAAGTTTCAAGACCACTGCCCATAATAACCCCACTATCAGTTCCCAAAATAGAGTCCCCCCTCCCCCCCCCACATTCCACAGCTGTCCGTTCATCGATTCCTTTCTTCTTGCCTTTCCCTTTGCAAACTAACGTCAGCTGATCTCAAGTCACTTGACTGTTGCCTTTTTTGAAAAGGGTGTCATGGGGAGGACAGAACACGTATTTAAAAGGGCTCATGACTTCAGGGGTTTCTTTAATTTTTATCCCCCCCCCTTTTATAAAAAGCAGAATTAGTGTTTCTGAAGTGGTTAAAGTCATTATTCGTGTAGCAAAATATTTTTTTTCGTAAAATATAGTATTATTAATGTGTATTTAAGCAGTCTAAGCGGTAATTTTCTTCTTAAGTAATATTTTAAAACTTTTGTACTTAGATTGCATACACGTGGCGCCATCTGCAGACATTATAATGAAGCTTGCCAAACATGGCGTCAGAAAATTCTGGTAGCAAGGATATAAATATTTTTCGTAATTTTAAAATTTTCTAAACTGTTTCTGACATTTCTACATTTCATGGCGGATTTATATGAGAAATTTACGTTCTCAGCAAAAGTTTTACACCTGAATAATGTTATTTCATTGTGCTAAAGTACCCTAACCATTTCAGTACATTTGGTAGTCCCCTTTAAGAAATATCCATTCATAGGTCAAAAAGTGAGTATAGCACACAAAAAATATTTCAGACACAACTCTTAAAATTTTAAATATTGTCTCTATATTTGAGAAAATAATTGAAAATGAAGTAACTGAAAATATATTCGCATTTCGTGGTGGAAATATCGTAAGAAACAAAGTCCTGTTCCTGCACTGTTGAAGATGAATTCCTTCTCTGCAAAACTCTTTGGCTAGATGAGGGCTTGGAAAATTTGAATTTTATAAAAACTGAATTTGATTTAAATTTCCATCGGATGGAAAACGGTTGATAAATGAATCATATATCTCTTCAAAATGACTGGATCATACGAGTGAAGAACTAGATGGCTACGGTGTAAGTTCTGCAACCAAATATTTAGAATGAAAAGATTTTTCAATGAAAGCCTCCGTTCTTAAAGTTCGAATCTTATTTTGCTTTGTGATATCAATAAACTCTGGAGTATCCCACTATTTTGTATGATGTTTGCAGATACCCTGGTGTAACTAGTCCTATGTGGGTCCTGTATGAAAATTCCTTGGGGACCCATTAATATCTTACGAAATTTTGCTAACATTTGTTGAGACCACCCTGTATTATTGATACGGCTGTAATTATGCCTCTGTGCTGATGCATACAGTTGAACTGTACTCAAATGTAGCTCGTTCGAATCGAGTCCAGCATGGTGTTACCTGTTCAGCCACTTCTTTTCTTTCTAGGATATTTTAAAATACTGTGGCAATGTTTGATGCACATGTGTTAGGTCTTGAAAACAATTTGTTGTGCTCTTGAAAAGTAGATCTTATATATATAAAGTGAATTTTAGATGTTTTTTCAATAATTATTGATTTTATAATAGCTGAAAAAAATGGTATGGTGCTTGATTTTCGTACAGTTATGTTTTTATTTGATTTTCGTCTTCTGTTCATTTCTTCAGATTAAGATCTTTAGCAATATCTTAAGTTATGTAAAAGGAAATTACACTGAACTTTTCAATTCGAACGCTCATTTATTTAATAATTGATTAGTTATGTGCTTTAATTTTATTTTGTTATTTTGATGTACAATTTTAATGTCGAATGCTAAGTTTCATCAGTTTTGGTATAAACACCTTTCAAAAATCCTCAATCGTCGCCAAGGATAAACGGGTTGCAAAATATTGTCAACTTTCAAACCCTCGATAAACAGAAATCCCCTTTTGTTTTTCTAATTGGAGTGGAAATGAAAGACGAAAATATCCCTTCCTACTCACAGTTTGCAATTACATGTTGCAAATATTTGATATTGTCATTTATATGTTCTCAATTTTACGTAATTGTATATAAAAAATGAGACAAATGTATAAAAAAAAAGATAAATACATAAATACAGATTAGATAAGTGAAATATAAACTTAAGTAAATATTGAGACTAATATAGCTCACTTATAATCACAGGAATTATAAAAATTTTAGGATGACATGATTAACAAGTTGCTGCCAAAAGCTTCAAAGTATTGGAGTAATGATACAAGAATTTTGATTCGATTAACCTGTTTTCAGATGAGACATGGTTTGATTTGATTATGGTTTAAATTTAAGTAGAGATTAATAACTCCATTTGTGTTTGTGTGTATTGAAGATTTCTTTCAATTTCATAAACTGAAACCCATCTATTCTGCCTGAATATTAAGAAAAGGATTTTAAAAAAGAAAGAATGTTAGGTAACAAAATAAATGTTCCAGATTATTTTTTGAATGATTGGTAGTAGGATAAATACTTTTAATAGTAATTTGATTTGGTTAAAATTGTCCAAATATCTCACTAAAAGTGTCACCTAATCAAAAAGTCTTTATACTATAGCTATAGATGAATTTTTTCTTATTACATTTCTTTGAATCACTAACATTATTTTTTTTAACAGGCGAAATTTGTAGCACAAGTCATTGTTCTAGGTGCTCAGGTTGTATCGCGTGCATTTGCACGTGCACTTCGTCAAGAATATGCAGGTAATTTTCTTTATTTAATGTTGCATAAATCTTATTAAAAAATCATTTGGAACTAATTTGATAACGGGGTAATAGAGCCAAGCAGCGTTTCTTGTTGCTGGAATGAAATCCAATTTGGCGGCCTAGCGGTAATTTAATGATATACAATAATTTAAACGAATTGTTTTGAAATACATTGAAATGTATTTCAAATAAAAAATATAGGAAGAGATTGAGAATAACCTAGATCAATCAATAAATAATGAATAATAATATTATGTAATAAAAAGTAACATGAACTAATAATAGTATTATAAGCAGCATATAATAATCTTATATTATTTTATTGTAATTATATATAATATTCACATAGTACGATTTTATAACGGTTATTAGAAATAATAATCATAATATAATTAAATAGTAATTATTAAAAAGAATAAGCGTTGAATTGTAAAAAAATAAAAATAATGCATAAGAGAACTCGTAATACATAACTATAAATAAACATAAGAATAGCTATAAATAAACAAAAGAAATAGTTATAAATAAATAAGATAATAATTATAATTAAATAAGATAATAATTATAATTAAATAATAACTGTTATAAATAAGTAACAATATTAATTATAAATAAATAGCAAAAAATATGTAATAATAGTTATAAATAAATGCTAAAAGAAACAATTATAAATAACGAATATTATATGATGATTACACATAGTAATAATTGCATTTTTTATCATTATGAATAAAATAATTACATAATGTATGGTAAAATTAATTTAGAATATCAATTACGAAGTAGTGAAAGCTTGCAATATGAAACTTGCACTGCAAGTTCCTTCAACGAGTATTATCGAACAAAGAATGTAAAAAAAAAACATTTTTAAAATGAAAATAAACTATTTATAGCGATAATTAAAAGCACAACACTTATTCTTTTAAGAAAAAAATATTCTAGTACTCACTTATTTTAGAAATATCCATATTCGAAAGTAGCCCAGAATTAAACAGAAGGCGTAAATAGAAAAATTAAACTGAAAATGGTTAAATTTTTAAAGATATCGTGTGAAATTAAAGGGTTATAGCGGGAAAAAACGAATAAAAGTTATTTCTAATATATGTTATCCCCATGGCAACCACATCAACAGACGATAAAAATATTAAGCTAACCATATTGTAATATCGCCCATCTTGGCAAACATAAACAACAGCTTGGCGCTACTACCCCTGATATCAAATTGGCACGAATCATTTAAATAATAATATAATGCTTATGTTTTGTTGATACAGAATTTCTCATTTTGTTAGAATTTTATAAATCCTTACACTGTTTAAAATTTAAAATTATTATAATAAGAATAATTACTGCGTAATTTGTTCATTCATCATTTTTAGTGACTGTTATTGACTATTATTATTTGATGTATTACAAATTTGTTTTTCCTCTTTGATTCAATATAAACCAAAAAGACCAAGAAAGGGTAGTTCTGTTTGACCCAAAACACAATTTTAAATGTTTAAAATAATTTGGTATTAATCATAACTTAGGAAAATCTGCATAAGTCATCTTTATGTGTAGAAAAATTTTCAGAGGTGACAAGGATAAACATAACTTAAATTGTGTGTTACTTTGTTTATAAATCATTGAAAGATTTGACTTTTATTCTTAAAACAAAGTCATGCAAGTGTATTCACGCAGTCGAATAAGTGTTACTGCTGTTTTTTTTTTTTTGTTATCATTAACTGGTATCTGATTATCAGCTTTGACCAAATCCAGCTTAGAAAAAAATGATTTTGCCTTACAATGACATTAAAAAAATCATGTATATGAGAAAAGGGATATTTATCTGGAGTCACCTATGGGAAGTCACCATACACATATGAGTTAAGTACATCTTTATTTTTTTTAATGAATCAGGTTAACCCCCATGCACAGGCTTTCAGGTGGTTGAATTATGCCTTGTTCTAATGAAAAATTAAATTGAGATTTCAAAGCTTTTAATTTTTTGAGTGGTATAACCTTCTGGGTTTATGAGAAATCAGAGTTAAGTATGCAATGACTAGTCAAGTGTTTCTCTGGCATTAAATTTAAAGCAGGTCTTGTTATATTTAGAATATCAGAAAGCTATTTATGATATGGTGTCTTGCCTAAGATTGTATCCAAACTTAAGTATGGCCCAAATCTTAATGATATTGAATATGTGGGTTATAAAAGCCAACTATAATTTTATTACTTTCAAGATCATTGTTTCTGAGAGAATTATTTTGAAAGGCAAGCTCCTTGAATTCAACTAAAACTATAACTTCATGTGAGATTTCGTTCTATTCTACACTCTCTGAGTTTATATGGCAAACGATGCACTAAACTAGCAGTGTAAATGAGGGTCATTTCATCTTTCTTAAAAAGTTTTATTTTTCTAAAAGGAAATAGAACTCGAATATAAAGTAATTCTTTGTTTCTGTCAGGAGTGGTATAATTTTTATTTCGTAAAATTAAAATGCTTCATTAATTTGCTAAGTTCTAATAATTCTCTTTTAATTATTGGAATTAGTATTTTACATTGCTACTATTTTGAGTTTAATTTGTTATATTATCTGCATTTGTTGATGGTTGTACACTACTATTTGCGATGACCACTGAAGAGGGTTGCCAAAAAAAATCTCCAATTTCATTGAAGAGCACCCTATTTTGCACTTTTAACCATTTAGGCAGAGATAATTCATCCAAGACTTGCAAAATTGTATACGATTTAACTTGAGATTCATTAGTTTGCATACTACTATATGTCACATATCAATTTGATCTGCAATAATTTCAGAATGATAAGTAACTCTTATCGAAAGTCGCAAGTCGGACAAATTGATAAAAGATTGGTTTTGAATATTACCTGAAACAAAATTTAAAATTGTTTAAAATAGCATCTAATTTCAAAAGTATATTTAAACATTTTCAGTGCAAAATCAAAAGTAATCATGTACGTTGTTAGTCCTTATATTCTGTGTATTAGAAAACAGCACCCCAGGAGAATTCTCCAAGCTCTTTTTAGTTGTTCATATAAGTGGATATGCATATGAAGTATTTGTGCTAGTTTGATATCCGGGGTAATGGTGCCAAGTTGTTTGTTTGCCAAGATGGGCGATAACAGTACAATATGGTTACCTTGATATTTTTATTGTCTGTTGATGTGGTTACCATGGGCTTGGAACTGAACACTGGAGGTTTCATGTTAGACTGACCATTTGACCGAAACATCTGCACATGCATCCCAGCACTTAAGGTCATGAAAACTGAGATAGGCACAGTAGGCTTTGGCCTCTTGGGCTGTTGTGCCACTGAGTTCAATTCAGTATTTATATCATCTTATGCTTGATATTTGTTTAATTAAATTATAAATGATCATTTATTTTACTTAAAACCTTTTAGATTTTGTGTACTTCATACTTTTTTTCCCGTTGTTTAATAGTGTTTTTTTCTCCCTAGCTACACAAGCTGCTGCACAGAAAGGTCAAGGTGGTCCTAAAGCTCAGGCTGAAGCAAACTTAAAAGCTGGGATCACATTAGATGAAGCAAAAAATATACTAAATGTTGACGTGATGGATTGTGAAAAAATTGAAAAAAATTTTCAACACCTTTTCAAAATTAATGATAGGAGCAGTGGTGGGAGTTTGTACCTACAAAGCAAAGTAGGTTTTTATAAAAAATTTCTGGTCTTTATTTTCAGTATTTCATTGAAAAGATCTGTATTTGTTACTTTTAATATGTCATGAAATACTAACAATTTTAAAAATATAATGGTAGAAAAAATAGGAGCAAATGTATTTGGCATTTTTTTTAGTTCTATTGTATGTTTTTTTAAGAAGTTACTCAGCTGAGAACCTTACTTATACAATACCTGGTGCAACCTGTTTGATTTAAATGTGCAGTTTGTTGAATATGTTTCGTGCTGTACTTATAGTTATGCAGACATTTTCTTTTGTGCAAGCATTGTATTTTGTTATTCTTATGCTAATTCTGTAATGCAAATGTTGTTAAAACTGCATTAATTTGGAAAGTATAATTGATTTAAATGTGTTTTATTTACTGTGAATGGAGAACTAAGCCTATTTTATAATTTTGTTTTCACGGAATAACTAAAACTATATTATATTTCAGTTTTAAATAATATCCTATGATCATCATTTCATTTTCATTTCCCATTTTGCTTTTGAATCATTAACGTGATGAAAAGAATATTTTTTCAATGTGTCAAAATCATTGCATCTCTTTATTTCTTTATCAGGATGTATGGTCCTATGGTTCAAGATTTTGTGGACATTCATTATTTCAGCAGTGTTACTTCTCTGTGATAGCTTTTAATGATGTATTTTCAGAACCTAATAAAGAACGATTTATCAAGTGTGTTAAACAAATGAAAGTGGGATTTTTTACTAAAAAAGAGGCTAAGGATGCTGCTGTTTTAATACCTCTATGTACTGTAAAAGGGAGGCCTTCTGTATTATTAACAACACGATCTGCCACCTTGGGCAGAAATAAAGGTGATGTCAGTTTTCCAGGAGGAATGAAAGAAACTTCAGATAAGGACATTATTGGTATAGCTTTGAGAGAATCACAGGAAGAAATAGGCTTATCATCAAACATTGAAATCTGGACTACAATGCCTACAGTTCCATCAAGAACAGGGACTATTAATGTTTCACCAGTGGTCGCTTTTATTGGAGAAATATGTGTAGAAAATTATGCTTTTAACAAGGATGAAGTGGAGAATGTTTTCACTTTGACTCTAGAAGATTTATGTGATCCAAAGAATTTTTACTATACCCATTACAAACGTGGCTATTCTTTACCAGTGTTTATAGTTGGAGAATTCCGCATTTGGGGCTTAACAGCTGCACTCTTACATTATTTGTTGAAATGCTTGCTGCCAGATAGTTATAAGAATAAACTACAAATGGGTTCTCTTCCTAGGTTGAAGATAAATCAATAATTTCAAACTCTTTATTAAATATGAAGACACTCTTAGATAAATTTTGCATGTAATTATTTATAATATATCAAATATTTTATACGAAGATTTTATGTTTTAAAAATATCAGTATGTGCAGTGATTGCTGTTATAGAATGTTTCATTATAGAAATTAAAGAATTATATTCATGTTTTTCTTGGATTTTTTGTTGAAAAATATCTAAATTTAAAAGCAAAACTTGAAAATTTTTTTATAATACAGTAAAATATTTATTTTTAATGTGTTGACTGCCACAGCATTTTTCAGGATTCCAGTGTAAAAACAATATTCATATTGGCACAGATATACTACAAATTTCATTGTAACTGTACAAATAAACTATAAAATAGTTAAGCATATTTTTTTTTCCTTTAAAAAAAGTATTAAATTTTGTTAAAGAAATATGTATCACATAAGTTAAACTAATGAATAGCTGTCTGTGCATGCACAGTAATTCATATTTGAACGAAATTCTATTTTTGAGACAGTTGACATCAGATTTTAACAAATTAAGCTAAGAAGTACCAAAAGAAAAAAAATGATACTCCACAGTGAAGAAAATTATAGCAATTTTTCTTCTGCTTTATCTTGGTTTCATTTGGAATTATTACGTTCCCATGTTAACTCCTTTAACAGGATTGAAAGATGCATGATTAATTAACTTTTTAATTTTCAGGTATTCAGAGCGAAAGAGCGGCTAGATGAAGAATTAAGGCTGCAAAAACAAGATAAAGAAAGTAAGAAACATCAAAATGAATCTACATGAACATTTCAAAGAATTTAAAAACGAGTTATGTAGATAAATGAACAGTGGTACTATTTTATTATGCATTGTAGATACGCGTGTTTGGAAGAGTGAAACTCTTTTTGCATTGTACAGTTACTGTTTACAATAAAATATCACGCTAATATTTATGCTAATTTTCACTAAAAAAATGTGTTTTGTTTTGATGAGATATAGTTTGACTGTAACCTTGTTCTGGAATAAAGACAGACTTCCCCATGGGCAGCTAAAGCAAGCTAATATAGGAAATGAGTTGACAATGAAGTTTAGTTTGATATATAAGGGGCTACATTACAACACAAACCATGTAAGCTCCAACCTTTTGTTACAGGACTCTATATGATGTTGAAAGTTTTATAAGATAACTTTTAAATTATCGCATGTTGTAGTCTAGTCAGCTACAGATTTTACTTCGAAATATTGAGTGTACCAAAACGTATTGTTTTAGTTTGAAATATCAATTTTTCTAGGCGATGAGCATATACGAATTAGCGAGTCAACTGTATATATGTTCTTTAAGTTTAGTTATATTTCACCATGGTTAAGGTGCAATTTGAAGAAAATCATGACCCTTTGCATTGTTTCTGAAACTTTACCATTCAACCCTTCCCTTGTACGTGGTGCTAATTTTTACTTGAAGGTGCTTAACTTAATCGATGTGTCCTCGCATTGATGTGTGCACAGTTCTTCACATTTACATCATTTACTAAATAAAATTGGTTTTATAATATCGCTCTAGAAACTACACGAAAGCTATAATAACTATGGTAAACAAATAAGATTAGTATTACTTTTTGTAACTTTAGCTGTTATTTGCTGTATTTGTTTCACCATTTTGGAAGTATTACCTGTTCTACATTTCATAGATTGACTTTATATTTTTCTAATGGGTCTACGGATTGGTATGTTACCATTGCAGAGCTAGTACATTTCACGGAGCTGGTATCTTTTTTTTTTTTTGAGTACGGCACCATATAGGTAGTATACCAATCGCTAAAGAGGTACCTGAGCTCTGACGATGCGAAACCGTACTAGGAGTTCAATTTTGTTGAGAGCATTTAAGCTATCTTTTTTACATATGGCATAATCATAGGACACTGTCAATTTTTTGCATCATGAAAATCCACTGACTTGGGCATACAAGGCCAGAACCAAACTAACTACACCGCCCAGCCGGTACTTTATTAATATAGATCCAAATAAAAATTATCAATGTAAGGGAAACATTAATAAAATGCTATAGAAATGTTTCAAAATAAAGTTTATTACACAAAAAGTTCAAAAATGTGCTGTTACAAATTTGTCATTTAATACTCTAATATTAACAAATTTATTTTGCCAAATATCTAAATTATATAGCATGCACTGTAAAACAATGAAAACATTTAATATAAATTAAACATAATATGTAAGCTCAGAATCACAAATATTAATATCAGTTGCATTAAAAAATCAGTCTTCCTCTTTTTTAAAAAATAATTTTATCCAAATGTACAATAATTTGTTTAAAATTTAATAATTTTCATAACATAAAATATTTTTTTAAAAAAATTATAAGCTTTGGATTTATACGAAAATCATTAGATTCATTTTTCCATTAAAAAAAACCATTTCATTTTTGTAAATATCAATCATAAGCTCTAATAATTTCATATTTTGAAAAAATTAAAATTATTCCAAAACAAAGTTATCTTGCATTTTCACAAAATTTATACAAACTGGAATTTTCACAGAATGACAAAAACAAGAATGATAATGTATTAACACAAAATGACAGCCACAATACTTAAATTCATAATCAGGAGTTTGTATAATTTATTTTATATCAATTACCCAAATTCAACTTTTACTTTTGATTAACTTTAAATAATGTGAGTTTATTTACTAATTAAGTTGAAGTAAAATTGTTTTGCTAATTAATGAAAGCACATGAAATTTATTTGTTACATAATCTAATTAATGAAAAGTTATGTTGTTAGAATGTGCTTTCAACTAGGAATTCCATGAAAAAGAAAAGATTTTTCTCTCCTATGTTTCCTTATACAAATGTTTAGACTTGTTTCAAAATGAACCATCTCAAATCCTGGAATACTTTTTTCTATATTGTGATAAAAGAATTTTTCATTGACTCAAAGTCATACTTTCAAAATGTATTTCAGTGAATGTCCTTTTTGAAGACCTAAAATATTTTTACATATCAATGTTGGACAAATGCACATGGTTTTGAAATGAAATCTAAAAACTTCCTATGAAGAAATAAAAACTCATCTTTTAAGTGTAAAAAAATAATTGAAATAGTTTCTAGACATTACTGCAGATTTATAATAGGATCACAGTTTGGCATGTTAACTGCAATGTGGCACACTTGATTTCATGAAAACTTTGGCACATGACTTGTGGGAAGATTTTATTCATAAATATATGCTATTTATTAATTGTCTGTAAAAGTGACTACACATTTAAATCTTTGGGGGTTCATTCTCAAATAGTCACTCATAATTCGTTTTTATAGTAGAAATTTTCAATATCTAACAAAATATTGATCAATATTTTGGCACTCAAAAGGATTTAATTTTTCTTAAAATTGTTTTGGCAAATATTTAAAATTAATTACTATAAGCTCAAAAAATGTCTTGGAATTCGACAAAAAAAAATTTTTTTTCCTATATAAAGAACAGTTTGGAGAAGATTTTTTTTTAAACACAGAAGAAAGATTACATTAATCTATAATTGTTTTTTTTCAAACACTGTTAATGTAAAATATTATTCACAGGAAATAATAAAGAATATTTATACAAATTTCAGTAGTAAGAGATTTTCAAAATAAACAATAAGTTAAAACATAGAACCATCATAGAATGTACTGGTTAAAGAATTTATAATTTATTTAATATTGATAAAAACATTTTGGGTTCAAAATATATTTTAAAAATGACCCTCTGATTTTAGAAAAAATTTGAAATTTCTGCAAATTGTAAAACTTCTACTTTCAATAAATTTCATTGTACTAAATAGAACCCAAATATATTCAGAGCTTGCCATAACTTTTGCTCACACAGATTTCAAGGGGAAAAAATATGATTTATATTACATCACATAGATGCATGTAGGGATTACTTTTTAATACATTGCAAAATAACTAATTATACATTTGCATATAATCTAGTTCCAAAAAACGTGCATTCTTTTCAATAGAATATTAATGAAATGTAATTAAATAAAGGTTAAATTTTAAAAATAATGAATAATCGGGCACAGTTAAAAATAATTTGCAATATAATCTGCATCACTCTTTTAACTGACTGTACCAAACTATACAACTCAAAATTTGTAAAAGCTGCTTGAGATTTATATAAAACAGATGGTTGCTTTATAAATTCTCATCAAATATTCAGTTCTGAAAATTTTAAGTAAACTGAAGGAAATTGAAGGTATCTTAATTTATTTGTAATTAATTTAAATATGTCGCATATTAAATACTTGAGATATATACATAATTTCGTTATATTTTAAAAAACCACTATAATTATATGTAGAAAAAAATGGTGGCTATGATATTTTTTACTCTTCTAATACATTTTGCATTTGTGTGATTACAAACACAATTATATATACTACTACAAGTCATTGTTCCAAACAAATTTTTCAAAGACTTATGATGTTACAACATTCTCTTTAATCACAGCCCTTCACCACATTTTTTTACAAATCACAGTCCTTCAGAGTCAGCAAAATATACACCTGCATTTTTGAAGTAAGTTATCTATGGATAATATTTATATACCATACCTGCCAAAAGTTTAGAGCATCCAGGTATGATATGATTATTTTTTCATAAAAAGTTATGAATTTTTTCCAGTAAAAATATGTGTAAATTAATTTCAGATTTGCTTAAAATATTATTCATACACAGTCAAACCTCCATATTATGAACATCTATATTGCGAATTTTTCTATATAGCGAACTCTCCTGGAACAAAGAACATTTCACGGTTTTCTTCGTAAAATAACCTCCCAATAACGAAGTGCATTTTCTATATAACGAACTTTTTCACTTGTGATTCAATTTTTTCCCTTCCTATTTTTGAAGTACTTCTGGATATTTCAAGTTTTTCTGTTTTAACACATTTTATGGTGGTCATAAATCTAACTAGTTTTATTAGGTGCCTAACTCGCCGAGAGCAATAGAATTCTGGATGTTTCAACCAAGTGCAACCTTTAATCCCTGTTATCCAGTTCACTGGAAACATCTTCGATATCCTCTTTCATCCTTAGTGGAGTCCTGTGTCTTTAAACTAGTCTTCATTCATTTGTAGAGTTGATCCGTCATATTGGTAACTTCGTTTTTTGCAGCTCGAAAATGTCAAAACGTAAGAGCTTGAACATCAAAAAAAAATTTAATTCTTCAAGAAGTGGATAAAGGCATCAAGAAACTTTCCTTGCAGTTTTTCTTTTTTTTTTATAGGTAAGACATAAAATAAATATATATTAATTTACAAAATGGTGTGAATAATTATTTTTCATTACATAGTGTTTATGAATTTAAAATTTGTTTTATATGTGGTTTATAAAGAAAACTGAAAGATATAACCTCTATATAACGAATTTTCCATATAACGAACCTATTTTCGGGATTTAGCGACTTCGTTATATAGAGGTCCGACTGTATTTTATTTCAAAAAAGTAAATTAATTAAAAAGTAAATAATTTTCTGATGCAGTTGACTTAAATATACAGTTTAATAGTTAAAGATGATGGCTTGTTTTGATGTTAACAGACGATCATCAAGTATCAAAAATACTAATTTGATGAAATTAAGATATAAAAGGATTAAGAAACTATAATTGTTGTGAAGTTATAATACAGGAATGTAAAGTTGTCATTAATTATACAAACAAAAGCTTCAGATTAGGAAGAGTAAATAGGTTTTAATGATTATGGGGAAAATAAATTTAACGCATCTTTAAAAAATATTGACATTAGCTTTATTTAATAAAAATAAATCCACTTAAAAAGTAAATTCTAGTGCGAACTATATAAGGGAACCTGGGGAATAATTTGGGGGAGGGGAGAGAAGAGTCAGAACCTTGTGATGAGAAAAAAGGTATACCCTACACAGACACGCAGCTACTTCAGTGTGAACCTGCAAGACATTTTTTAGCCTTCATGACAACACTCCAACTTGGGGTCTTTCATCCTCCCTCCTTCGCCTTTCTCATTCTCTGTTTCCAGGTACTCCAGCCCTTCCTTGATGCCCACAGTCACAACTCCTGACAAAGCTTGAAGCTCTTTCATTCATTCCTACTACTCATGAATGAGAATAAACACAGCCTTCTTGTGTTGGGTTTCCAATCCACCCATCTACCCTCATTTAATCACAATTTTATACTTAATTTTTTTGTTCACAAATACACAAATTACAATATAAAATTAGTTGTATCTATTATCATGAACACTGCATTACAGTCAGTTCATTGCCTTTACAGGAGATAACAATTTTTACATGGATACGATTCAACAAAAAACGTGTGAAATATTTCACACAATAAAAATGCACACATATTAGTATATATGCATAGAGAAAAGTGAAAGAGTGCATATGAGGGTCATTTGAAAAGTAATGCAAAAGGTGCTACTACTGTGGCATGGTACAGGCATCAAAAAGGAAAGTAACATTCATTGTAATTCAAACTTCAAGGATCCAGCAGGATGTTTTTTTTTATTATTATTTTAACGATAGCCTGTATAGTTTTTTGTTCACGTGAACTGCAAATAGAGCCTGCAGTGGTCTTGGTACTGTTAGTGTAGAAAATTAAAGATCATACATTTATATTGAAACCTTACGTGGTAAAAACTGACCGAAATCGATAAAGCTTTGCTAAAAATGTGCAGGGAATTAACAGTGTACCAAAATACAGTTATTGCTTAAAGAGCTCACTCTTCGCACCACCTAAAAAAATGTCGTCGAGCTCTTTCGAAGATCAATCAAATGATAATTTTTGCCTACGATTAGATAAGGTAATCATTACAGAAAGAGTTCAATGTGAGCAAAATGTCACAGAACTGGACATCATGCTATCCTTCGAAAAAAGAACAGGAAAATACCCCAAACTTGATCACAGTTGTTCGAGTTGAGTCACTCATTTTCATGACAAAGCATAACTTCATGTTGCTCATGTCATAGCAGGATAGCTGCTCCGATACTATTGGGAAGTGCGACATGATGCACTCTACAGTCTTTACATGAGTTCGCCTGACTGATTTATTCCTAAACATGAGCACATCTATATGACGATGTCATTTTTCATCCATGCCTGATCTTTTTGTCACCGTTCCAAACCGATTCGGTACATGAAGAAAGATGGCGAATTAGATGTAATTAAAAAGCTTTCAAGCCATTGGAACTCTCATTTTGATGAGGGGGTGGGTGGCTACATTTAAAGGTTTGTAATGAAATATTGCCAACCAAATCAACATATAAATTTTAAAAAAATAGTATGCATGTACTATTTTTGAAATGATCTTTGTAAGAGAAGGGATATTAGGCCTCTGCATATAATAAATCTGTACAAAACATGCAGATATATTAAATAAAAAAGCATTTAATTACTGTGAAAGAAAAATTCAAAGAATTCAGGTAAGTTAGCATTACTTCTAATGCTACAAATTAAAATTGTAATTAAATGAGTTCATTTTAATTAGTTTAAAAAAATAACCCTACACCAAATTCTAAAGTAGTAAAATTTAAACAGCATATTTAAAAAGTTAAGAGGACAATTATTATCAATGAATATTTCGAAGAAACATAATTTCCTTTTTCAAAAACTACAGATTTTAACTTTTTTCTCGTGAAAGGTTTTATGCAATAGAAAAATTTATGAAATCAAGCTATGCAGTCCTGTGTTTTAAATTTTATTACTTTCTAAAACCCTGTAGAGAGAGGGCAACAGTTTTAATGCATATTATTCCCAATCAATAATTTTAACCACATTCTGTATTTTGTAGTAATTCAAAAGTATCTTGTACACCCACAAAAAACCAACAGTAAACAATATTTCTTAAAGTTTATTTGAATAATTCATTTTAAAAATTTCAGATAAGACTATATTTCTTTTTCCTACTTATATTACTAAATCAAAAAATTTTGTAAGGAACCAGCCATTAAAAAAATACTCTTTAGGAAAATTTTCCCCCAAGGATAGTTTTCTCTTTGTGAATCATGATGCATAAAATGCACTACTTCTTAAAAAATAATTATTAAAGTAACTTAATAAAGCTAAATTTCTTTTATAAATTAATTTTAATGGGAAAAATATTGGCAACCTTTTAACACAAAATTAATTTTATGAATTTTTTAGTTAAATATGGCCTTACACTTTTAAATTTAATAATAAATATGGCCATAAAAAGAAAAAAATACTACGAAATATCAAATTTACTTAAATATATTAGAAATAAAATGTACACACAATCACAAACCTCTGTCAGATAAAACCATTTCCAATTTTATAAAAAATCTGGAAATTGATACTCAAGTTGTTCAGTTTAGATAAATGTTTAATTTAACAAAGTAATATTTTGTTGAAAATTTTTTCACAGTATTGTAATTTCAGTGTTTCACTAAAGCCTAATAAATGCTTAAAAAAAAAAACATGTATAATTTAAAATAAATTAGTACTGGTATTTTTAAACTCTCATATTCAATGCTCGGAAAATTCTATATTACAAAAAATTTCAAATAAAAATTACATACATAAAAGCAGATTTTCCTGCATAAAAAGTGTTACTTAAATGCATATTATTTATAGCTGCTCTTTAAAAATTTTAAAATATATGAATTATTTTTTCTTTTTGCAATCTGTAATATTGCTTTCATTAAAAATCATGCTTAAACTTTTAATTTTACAAAATTATTATATTTTGCAAGAGAATTTTAACTTATTTAAGCTCATTTTATTCTTAAGAGTTAAAACAGCTGCAATGAAATTTCCTCTGAGGCACAATATTTATTACTCATAAGAAACAAGAAAAACACCTTGATAGTTTTAAGTGATTCAATTATTATTCCCAAACATGATTTGAAGAAAATATATTTGTAAATAAATGCTTTTGTACCATTTTTCAAAATGAAACTGAATTAATCGATATAAATATATACAATTAAGCTAGTATTTCAGAATTATGGTTATTCCAATACTTAAAAAACATCCATAAAATAACTTTTATAATAACCTTTTACCCTAAAAAAGCCTGTTTCATTTTATTTAAGTTTGAGAATTAGATTAAAGAGTAAGATTGTAGAATAAATTTTATTGAATATGTGTATGTTATTTTAAAAATAACAAAGCCTATAGTTTAAAGTTGCAAAGACAGAATTAAGTGAGATATGTTACTAGAAAGACTAACATGCACAAATATCAAATAATTATACGTATTAACCATCACATAAGTGAAATTGCAAATGTTTGGGTTTGATATCTTCAGTGAGTTAAATATAATCTTACAATTATACATTTAGTAACATTTTTATATTAACTCAGATTCAATATAGCAATCAATATCGAGCCACAAAGAATTATAGCATTTTTATATACTTGATTTACCAAATGTCTTTTCAAAATAGAGAAGTAGATGCAAGGTAAGAACAAATAGAAAACAAAAACAGCTCAAGTTTTATACAAAATACTTAGTATGAGATGAAAAGGTCTTACGGAATGAAGTCAAGAAAATGAAATGGAATTCTAATTTAAAAGAAAACACAGTTTTATAAAGATTGTCGAAGAATGAAATTAGTGTTGACCTGTAGTTGAAAAAAAAATAATGAAATGTTAAAAACTAATCGGCCATGGCCATGCATAAAGAGTTTGAAGTATGGCTACAAATCCACACTATTTGATTTAAATTACTTAAATAACTTTGATATAGTATTAGAAAGATAGATAAGTTTGACAAACAATATTTAAAACCCAATAAGAAAGAAATATATATTTATGTTCTTTCACATAAAGGACACAATCCAATAAAAAAATATTTTTACAGTTTTTCTTTCCCTAGAATTTAATTTGCTTTTGAACAACAAATGTATTACAGTGTAATCAATAGGTAGTTTTTACTCAATTTATGAAAATTAATATTAGAATTCTTACTTTTAAAATCAATTAAAATTTTATATCATATAATAAATGAGACTTGAAAAAATAGCATATAATGTATTATTTAAATAAAAGTGTTTAAAGGAATACAATAGAAGGTAATTAAATTACTTTTTCAACAGTTTTAATATATTAAAAAGCATTATTGATATAAATTATGAAGCATTATATTAAAATAGCTGATTTATGATAAAATGTATCAAATAAAGCAACTACTTAATATGAGTCAGCAAGGAATTATGTGGGATTTCTCCAGCAACATCAAAACAAAAAGTTCACCACCATTGAAATTAATATATTCAAATTTTCAATTTAAGTTTAGAAATTGAAGAGAAAAACAATATTTTCTGGAAATTTTATAAACAAAAAATTTTAAACCGAATTTTACATTAAATTGCTTTTAAATAGATAGTAATCAGGTTATAAATAATTTTAGGAATATAATACAAATTCTAAAATATAAAAATTTTTCACATAAAAATTTATAACACATTTTGGATATTAAGCCTTATAACAATATTTAAATAAAAGGTGTTATATCAATATCTAACAAGAGGCATACAAATAATTTTGATTTCTATAGATAAATATTCAGAAGTTTCATTACATTTCAAAAAGCACAGAAAATCGCTATGTTTAAAATTGTATCAAGATACTACATTCCCATAAGTTCCCGGTGGTGGACGATACAATCTAGGTAAAGTCATAAGTTGAAGACTATTAAAATGATACTTTCTGACACCAGTATTTTTCAAAGTATTTTCACGACGTGTTCCTTCACTGCAAGATAAAAGTAATGCTTGTTATATTATAATTGCAATAATTTTTACATGTAATATATTGAAGATTTAGTATCTTTATAAATAGAATAAATGCAAACAATATCTAAATTTAACAAGTTTTAAAATGGGAATTGTTAAAACATGATTTAGTGCAAGGCATGTACTCGGTCTTATTCTCATTGATTTTCAATCCCATCCCATGGGCTTCTTTCTCTAAATATAAGAAGGCCTGTCTTAGTGCGGTAGGTGTTCGAGCGATGATATCAATGTCATCAGCAAAAGCCAAGAACTGTATCGATTTATTAAAAATATTTCCTCTTGTATTGATATTGGAATCTCTTACCACTTTTTCTCTAGACCCCAAATCTTTATACTGTAGAAATTTCATTGGAGGACACTCAAAGAGTCAGACCTAGATTATCAACTATTTAATTTCACATAATTTTAATTCATGCTACAAACAACATCTATTTCTTACCCATTTCTTTCTTAAAATATTAAAAAAAAGAAAGAAAAATCAAACTATCATTAGAATCGAACTGGATGACATGGGCTATTTTTGACAGATCCAAATATTGAATGCAAGAATGTCATCCACGAAACTTCAAACAAATAAAAATTATGAGCAAATGCTCCCATTGAGGAATCATAAATTGCAACACAAAAAATTATTGAATACAATTTACGTAAAATTTTTCTACTGTAAATGTTTAATATGAATGTTGGAAATAAATCTTTTATAATTCTAATTTTCAGCGAAATCAGTCATGTACAAAAATTATTTCTGCAGAACTAATTTGAAAGAAATATATTAGCAACAAAGATACAGACACAATATAATCTTGTGATTATGTATTTAGGTACAGAATTGACATGAAAAAAAAACCCCAAAACAATCAAGCGATTATGACATTTATGAAACAGCTCTTATTTGAAGTGTCCCATTTTTTAAATATTAAATTTAACATTATATAAAATATTGTACCTTAGTAAATAACTTTACAGATATTGAAAAAACACTGAAAATATAATGATATAACAATTTAATGTTAATCAAAAACTGATATAGTCTAAAAATAATACAAACTGAAAAATACTGATTACCTTCTCATGCACTCTAGAACACGAGGCATTTCTTTGTCATCAAGATTAAAATCCTTTATAAGTACTATTGCCTGTTCAAGTGTAACAGACATAGAAGTTCGATCCTTAGCACTTTTGCAGCTTGTAAACCGTATGCCACCTAAGTATTTACAAATCTGAAAAATAAAATTTTATATTAACCAGAAAAAATCGAAAATGTATGATATAAGTTTATGAAAAAATATTTCCTGTAAGCTTGAAAGATTTGATAACATAAAGGATAGCAATAGAATAGGAAATTATCCATTTCAAATAATAAAAATATTAACTTTATCTGTTAAAAACATAAGATAGTAATATTTTACATAACTCATAGCATATAAATACATTAAATAAACAGTATAAATATATTAAAAAATACCTCTGAAGAAAGATGAATAATATCTACATTTTTGCTTTTTTTAGCATATATTTGAGAATGTAACTGTTCCAACAAATCTGCAATATGACTTTCTGCGAAATGAAAACCTAAAATACAAAGTTAAACCTTTTTTAAAACCTTGATAAAGAGCAAAATTACTTTTATTTTGAATGAATAAAATTTACTGGATATGAAATCAACTGTAAGTCACGAAGTAGATTTATATAAAAATTAATATCACTCAGAAATTACTGATTTGGTTCAACTACAGTATAAATAAAATATTCTAATAAAAAATTAAAACTTGTTAGAAAATAAAAATGTGGTTTAAGAAATTTTTTTAAGCACAGCACACATTCTTATACAATTCTTATTTTCTATTAGAATGCAAAATTTCTATCAGAACGCATAGCTGCATTGTAATTATAAATAAAAAACAATGTTTATTTTTCTGACAGTAAATACACATAGAAAATTAATTTAACAATAAAACTTCTAAAGTTAAAGCATCTAGATTTAAAAATATTTGTTATCAAGATCAAGATGAAAAAAGAATAGCCACTAAGCTCTTTTGAAGAGCTTACAATTGATCAAATTAGAGAAAAAGGAAAATCAAGATATATTATTCAACAAAATTACTAGGGATAATAAACATTATCTTGGTAGATTTATTATTAATACTTGTATGTCAAAAATTAAAAAGAAAAAAAAAAACACAAACTGTTATAAAAATATATCTCTATTCTGATTAAATTTCTATAAATGAAAACTTACTTTCAAATTAAAGTTGAGAAAACTGGGAATGCAACTTAAAATTCAAGAAACAGATAAATTAAATTTTTTTATTTTTTAAAAAAACCAACCATTCCCCATTCTTATATAATGATGTTTTAGAAGATCAGGACAACTAACATTACTATTTCAAAAATTGAGCCATCTTGTGAAAGTAACTTAACAATACAAACCCAAATGTTAGATAGAAATGATAAAATAAATGTTTTTTGAATAGAAAATTAACGAACCATGTCCTTTTTGAGCTTTAGCAGTCCTCTGAAACCTAGAAAAGTGCTCTTTCAGTAAACTAAGACTGTCTTGGTTTATTTTATCTTGTAAGGAAGTATCCCCAAATCTAAAAGGTAAATATTTATATGAAAAACAAAATTACTACAAATTTAATAAAAAATCCAGTTCGAAAAATAATATGAAACTTGTGTTACAATATAAAGCAATATATATATATATATATATATATATATACAGCCATTCTTAAAAATAGTAAATGACTTATTGAACAAATGAAAGATAAAGATTTATTCAGTCTATAGTTTAGATTTGAAGAT
>BMAV01019189.1:36812-73827 GCA_019973955.1 Trichonephila inaurata madagascariensis
AAGCAAAGACTAACAGTCAGCTGATCTCAAGGTCACTTGACCGTTGCTTTTTCCAAAGGATGTCATGGGGAGTGGTTTCTTGATGTAGTTCTTGGGTTACTTTATTTTTAACCCCCACCCCCTTTTTCATGAAAAAAAAAGCAGAATTAGTGTTTCTGAAGTGATTAAAGTCATTATTCGTGCAGCAAAATATTCTTTTTCATAAAATATAGTATTATTGATGTGTATTTAAGCAGTTTATGTGGTAATTTTATTTTAAAGTAACGTTTTAAAAATTTTGTACGTAGATTGCATACACATGGCGCCATCTGCAGATTTTGTAATAAAGCTTGCCAAATATGGCGTCAGAAAATTCTGGAAGCAAGGATATATGTATTTTTCGTGATTTTAAAATTTTCTAGACTATTTCTGACATTTCTACCTTTCAAAGCGGATTTATATGAGTAATTTACGTTCTCAACAAAAGCTTTACGCCTGAATAATGCGATTTCATTGTGCAAAAGTACCCTAACCATGTCAGTGCATTTGGCAGTACCCCTTAAGCCAATCCCCCAACAATATATTAGCTATATACAACATTAGACTATGACTAGTGAGTGAGAGTTCTATTAAAGTCGCAGTACAAAACTGCACGAGGGCTATTGGCGATGGACCTCGTAATTTTGAACCATGGTCAAATGATGAGAACGACACTTGAGCAGCCCCCTCTCCTAACTTCCACACCACACCAAAGGGAGGATGTTTGAACCTTGACAGATTTAATGTGCATCGGCCCCCTCTACACGGCGGGTCTTCAGCTACACTAGGCTCGAACTCATGACACGCCAGCCACAAGTCCGTGACCTTGACCACGAGGCTACTGCGGTCACGAAACTTTGACTAAATAGGATTATGAAATTTTAAGGAACTGATGGCATACTGACCTACTTCCTTCAATACGAGGTTGAGGACTGCATGTCGCAGTAGAAGGCTCAAGCCAAAATAAGACTCTACGAAGATCATCAATTGCTACAACCATATCTTCAAGGGCACCCATTTCATCTCCATAACAACTAAGAAGACCTTCAAAATGACAGAGAACCCCAACTGTGCGAAGCATATGGATGAACATTGAATCTGGACTTCTACACCAAAGTCTTGTCATCAATCCTGTTACTAAACTAGTTAACTAGATATAAAAAAGGTAAAAAAAGTAATAAATAAAACCAAATAAGAAGTAAATTTCAAATTATAGTAACTCAATTATATCATTAAAAAAGGTATTTCAAATAACATTTTTCCTACAAGGCCGTATATTGATTAAAAGTGTGAATATCTATTTACATCATGCTTTGAAATAACACAAAGGGTATTGACTACAGCCCTAACAATTTTGAATCATGCTCAATTGACAAAGACGATCAGAGCTGGTGTTCCACAATCCAAACATTCTCACCACACTAATGTGAGGATTTGTGCCTCGACATAGTTAAAGAGTATCAGCTCTTCTACATGGTGGAACTTACTGAAAGGCATATTACAAAAGTAAAAATATTGAAAGAATAAGAAAAATTACATTTAAAAAACAGCCTGCCCACAGTAAAACATTTTTTAAGAACTTGTGTATGTGTGGTTTTGTTTGCAAAAGTCTCTCAGTAATCACGGCTCAGCGTGAATTTTGGAGAAAGTATTATAGAAATGCCCCGACATTTAAGAGTATAAAATGGTATAAGCAGTTCCAGGAAACTGAATGCTTGTGTTAAGGCAAAAGTGCAGGGCGACCAGGTTGTTCACCAGAGAAAGTTGAAAGAGTGCAAGAGGACTTTTAAATGCAATCCAAAGAAATCGGCGGTTCGTAATAGTCGTGAACTTGTCTTACCTCAGCTTACCGTATAGATTGTTTTGATAAAAAATTGTATTTTAAGCCGCACAAATTGAAAACCGTGCAAGCATTGAAACATAGTGACGAGTTGCAACGTCTAAATTACTGCCTTTAAATAGATGAAGCTATGCAAAAAGACCATTTTTTTTAATCAATTCGTATTTATTTTACGTCTAGAAACGTTATGTACAAAAAAAAAATTTCATATTGATTCGTTGCAATGACATTTTAATGATCCTTTTCCGTTTATTCATCTGGGAATTATTAAATTTTGCAATCGGTTCATTCATTCCTGATAATCCTGTTTTTTTTTTTTATAATAATCTTTTCAATACACACACATATAATAAGTAACACTACATATGTTTTCATTAATACATAAATTTATGTGTGAGCAATGCCATTCACAGATTTGTACAATTAATTTACAATATGTGTTTTAATTCATCAATCCTCCAAACATAAGACCAAAAAAAAAACCTTGAACTGTCCATGTAATTAAATGCATTTATTTATTCAAACATTTTAGCAATATATGAACTAGCATTAAAAAAAAACTCCTATTAAAAAGACAAAAAGTCAAAATCCAACTACTTGATGTAAATTAATTTATCCATATACCAGTTTTGCATCATTTAGAACACACACAGCTATCAATTTATACTTCCTATCTCAGATATATAAAAAAAATTACTTTGATCAGTTTGTGAACAGAAGTAAGACAATTTATAAAATAATGAAAACAGATCATTAAACTTTAGTTTCAGAACAATTTTTTCGTGAGATATTAAGATAATCAGCAGAAAAGTAAACTGAAGTAGAAGATTAAGTAATTCTAAATATTAAGATAAGCAAACGATTTATAATTCTTCAAAAATAATAGTAATATTGAAATAAACATCTTTAATGGTGATGCACATTAAATAATTCATACAAATATTTATAATCAAAATCTAGTAGTCAAAATTTTATTTAAGGCATTTTAAATTTACACACACACACCATTTAAAACCACAATAAAGAAAAGAAATTTTTTTTGCTGGTATAAAACCATAAAAATTCATACAATTGGCAATGATTATAAATGTTTGGCAAAATAGGAATCCTCTTCTGGATTCCATCATGTATAAATATCATAAAATTTCAATGACATTTAATTTTCTAAACATTGCAAGATCAAAGCAATTAAAAACATGCTGAAATTGATCTTGTTTGAAATAAATTTAATCAAGATAATTAAATTAAAAGAACAAAAACAAATGAACTAGCATTACCCTTTTTTGCATTTTTTACTCTTCAATTCGATTTGACAAAAGAAAGAAAAAAAAAAAGGAATATCTCATTTACAACTTGTTTTGGAAAAAATACTCACAGCATCAACTGGCTAATTATTTTATGAATATATCAACAAAAGTTATTAAAGCGTCTTTAAATCTATATGATGATAACCCTACATATAACCGTCATATAATAAATCAACACATATTTGTTTTATTCATATATTATGACTACTTATTCACATTGACTACTATAATCAGTTCAAAATAATATGTTATGATGATTAACAATATTTTAATAAAAATCCGCTCTAAATTTTAAATGGCATTTATTTCCATAATGAAAAAGCAAATTAATTCATGTGAAACTTATTTTTTTTAAACCCTTCTTTAATATAAGAGGTTATAAAGAAAGATTATTGAAATACATTAAAAAATATTTAAAATATATACATGACTTACAGCTTGAGAAAAAACAATATCTCTTCTATGTCTAACTTTCTGGCTCAAAGGCAAGCATTTTGTAGACTCCTATAAAAATATTTTGAAATAAGAATTTAAAATATACATGGAATTTAAGTATTAACTATCCTTATTAAGCTTAATAGGAATTGTGAGATAAGTTTATTCAGAAAAATGTCGCTTAAAGTGATAAAAGGGTTTAATGTCAGCAGATCTTCAAATTTGAAAAAATGTCATTCGATAAAGATATCTAAAAGGGTATTCATCAATTTAAATTATCACACAGTACAGGACTCGAGGGTTCCTTAAATCTAAAGCAGAGATACTCATCATTTAACATGATGTCCTGTGAAACTGTAAGATTCAGATTGAAAAAGTCAATGATAAAAATTTCAAACTGACTAAACAAAAAACAAAACTTTTAATATATACATATCAGTTATAAACAAAAGTTGTACTCGATTTTTAGATGCAAATTTACAGTTAAATTGCTGTCACATATGACACTGTGATAGTTGAATTGTTGGTCAATAAAAAATGTATATACACAGCATATAAGTGCAGTGTTTCTAAAAGTACAGCATTTGGAAAAGTGTGAGGAAGAATAAAAGAGTAAGTGATAAAACGCATGTGAAAAACTGTTTGTTGTAGGAGTTCGACAAAGTCAGCAATGCAGCTATGTCAAGATTAAAGAAAAGATGCAATTGATGACAGTATATGTTGTTAATCGTTCCAAAAATTCAGGGAAGGAGAGAGAAACTGTCAAGGTCAGGCAAGATGTGGATATCCTTCACTCAGTGAAGAGGCTATTTCATCAAGCCATTATAAAAGTTCAAATCCAATTGTGTCAGAGAGAGAGAGAATTAGAGGAAACACTCAATTTCATCAAACAGTAAAAAAACAATTGAAGTCATAAAGATACACCAAAAATTTAAGATTACTGAGCGCCGTATCAGCTTACTTCAGATTAACAGAACCAGAGAATGTGTTTCCTTGCTTTTCAAAAACAAAAATGAGCTCTTTTTGAAATAGATTGACAAATAAGAAGTGGATTGTTTACTGTAACAAACACCATCATTGTAAAAAATGCTGACCTTCTGAACCTCTAACATCGATATTGAAATTAGAACTTCATCTAAAGAGTACTTTGTTGCATTTGGTAAAATCAGAAGGGAATAATTCATTGGATAGACCTACAAAACTATTAATGTTACCTTTTACAGTCTTCATTTGGAAAGACTTCGATAAGTCTTGGTCATGAAAAGGCCCATCGACATAGTGATTTTCCATCATGAAACAAGAGATTCCTTACTACTACTATCGTTCGCGAAAAATTGTGTTTGATTGGGATATTTTACTTCAACCTCACTTTTTTCCTGATAGGTGTTTACAGACCATCTACCTCTATTGTACGTTCGGGCCAGATCTTTCAGCTGAAAAATCTATGATGATGTAAAAACTGAAAACTGAGACTTTATTTTCACTCCAGACCTCATGACTTTTTTAATATAGAGCTTATCTCCTACCAAAAAGTATGACAAAAGGTCATAGGCAGTATTGACAACTATGCACAATCTCAGGTTATATACAATTTGTGTTACTTGCATTCCTTCACTGTTACAAAACAACAAATAGGGTTTTGCATTTATGTAATATATCTTGAGATTATAGATTTGTTCGAAGCATTCTTGAATTAATCATAATTCAGAACCATGTTTCCTGGGTTCTGATAATGAAAAACATCTAGAATTTGGAGGTTAAAATAACTATGAAATGATTGAAAAGACAGCAATGCAAAGGATGCCCTAAAACGCAAGATCAACAAGTCAAAAGAAATTAGAAATAATGTATTAAATAGTTGTTTCTATAATTTATAAAAAAAATATAATAATACTAATATTTATGTAGGATATCCCATTTGTAAAAGGTTAGATCATATTCCTTTTCAGAGGTCGGCAATTCTAATCAAAACAGTATTCCACATCAACGCCATCTGGCGTCCCTTTTAAAACACCGACATCAACCTTTTTCGGGAGAGGCCCACTAACACCCGTCAGGAAACGTCGTATTTCGCGCGTCAGCGCCGTTCGTCCGCGCCAGGCGGTAAGTCTTAATAGTACCATAATGAGTTCTATTTAATCTCAATTGCCTTCCTTAAGGCAATGTGATCTAACTTTCCTATTCTTCCGAAATATGCTTATCCAACTTTCCTATTCTTTTGAAATATTCCCCATGTAAATACTTCCCTGTAATTCATAATAAATTTAGTTTTCAACCAGTTTCTTTCTTAAACTATGTTGTCTATTTTATTTCAAAATTAACTAATACACCCTAAAAACCCCTAGACACCACGCCAATAAAAACCCCGCCGTCTGAAGCATCCGACCTTTTGGAAGATTTTGGTTGGATTCCCACATTTATAAAAGATACGAACAAATACACTTGAAAGCCTTTCAATGAATAAAAAAAAATTTACAAAAATTTCATATTTTGCATGCAAGACACATCTAAGCTAAATAAACATAATTATAAACAGCAGTTTACCTATTGAGTTTAAAATTAAGATCTGATGAGCTGAAATTATAATAGATGCATGTACTTACTTTCAATGATACAATACTGTAAGTTAATTTTGCGGTTTTCATAAGACACTGAATAGCTTGACGTAACTTTTTAATACTTGGCATGAGTTCATCTGTCCAATTCGTAAATTTCTCCCTACTAACCACTGATTCCTCAGAGCTGTCTTCTTTATTTCCAGAAATAAATGATTGCACCTTACTTGCCATACACATTATGCTGGCCTTAATGTTTAAATGTGTTAAATCCTAAAATCAAACAAATATCTAAAAATTGTAGTAAAGCAACTTTGAAATGATGTTGATTAAAAAGGAAATAAACATTTCCTAGTACACACTAAAACACTTAAGTATTGATAATAATACAATAAAGTTCAAACCTAGCCTTATTAATATTTTCTCTCATATTGTTCAAGTTAAATCTAATATCATTAATGGAATTTAAACTTCTTTCTTCCCCATAAAGTTATTTTTGAGATATACTTAATAAATCTTCCATTTGAAAACCTTAAAATAAATCCGATTAATCTAAGAATATTTATGAATAAAAGACTGCTATTTAAAAGCATGTTATCTACAAAAGATCTATATCAAAAGTATTAGAATTATTTCAACATAAACAAAATAAAAAGATGATGAATCTACACATTATCTACCTTGAAATTTTAAAAAATTTTTTGTATTTTGTATCACACATGCTACCTTTAATTACGAATTAAATAAGACGAATATAGCTTACTAGTGGTTCAATTTCATCCAAACATGTGACAGGATTCAATGAAATCTCACTTGAGCTATCTGAACATGAAGGTTTCACATCTCTAATACATGAATCCTCATTTACTACCTTTGATGCATTAGGATCAACTTCATGAAGAACTGATTTTACAGGAACGTCACTTTTTTGGCTTGTTTTTTCATGTAAAAGTACAGGACTCGAGAGTTGAGTTGAAGTCTTTGATGGAGAATGACTGGAGTTACGCTGTATTTCAGTACAGTCAATTTTACAGTCAGAACCACTCACATTGTGCATAGTACCAGCAGCTGCACTGGGTCTTAAAGAATCCCAAACAGAAAGAATCTCCTCCACTAAATGAGGAGCACAAACTCTAGTCAATTGATCTCCCTAGAAAAAAACTTATATGTAGGTTTTATTTCATTATATTATATTTCATTTGTAATAGAGTATAGATTATATAAAAAATTATTTCATTATAAAGACAATTTCAAAAGAATTCCAAGAACTTCTTGATATTTACATTGGTTGTATAAAATTTGGAAAAACATTAACAACGTAAATATTTAAAAGGATATTTTTTTAAAGCAGATTTCAACATTTGATCTGAAAATGATAAAAATAAAAACCGAGATGAGCTTTTGAAATTAAAAATTCTCTAGATTAACAATGAATTCAAATATAACAGAATTTATTGAATACATAATTATTCACGTTAATTTCATCTTAAAAACTTTTTTATTTGTTATGGCCCTGACACTCCAGGACTTCCACGTAAAAATTAACACTGTTAGCTTACCCATCTCTAACGAGATGTAACTTAACTTTAACAAGTCGAAAAGTATGTACTCGGCGTTTTTTAAGAACCCATTATGTAATAACCTCCTACGATGACTTTTTACTAATCACAAGATCCATCCACAGAAATCATGAGAAATTTGGAACTTCTGGTTTGTGTTTCATATAAAAGCCGAGATTCTCTAAAAAATTCAAACGCCACAACTTGCTATGTAATGTCGCTACACTAAGTGCTGCCCAGTTTTATTATGTGTGTGTGATCATAATAAATGTTGAATGCTACTTAAGATGTTTCTTTATACTTAATGATTCCTCGTCCCTACAACAACCGATACAACCACAACCTTGCTAATGGAAATAATAAATACGTAAATAAAAACATACCACTCACCAACTGCTACATATAATACGAGGTGTGGCAGAAAAGTACAGTAAGACCCCGCTTAACACGGGGTATACGTTCCATCAAAGTAGAGCGTAATATGAAACAGCGTTAAACGAGTTTACCTCATCATGTAAATAATGGGGTTAGAGGAAGGTGGGTAGAAAATTGGCCAGGTATTTTACCATTAAATTCATTAATTATGTGTTTTATAAAACAATAAAACAAAATTATATTTCCTTCAAATATAGAAACATAATAAATGAATATACATATAAATATAAATAAAATTCTAAGTCAGTATTGTTTACATTTCAAATCGTACAGTATTTTCTGTATTTCCAACTTTCTGCCTTTTTATCAAGAAGGCATCTAATGTAATTTGCGTTTTCCTTTTGGGCTCTGTAAGAAGTTGATGGTAAGTGGATAAGGCATCCATAACGCCCTGTCTTTCCTTTGAACTCCTGGCAAAATTTGCTCCTGCTTTTTTTTTTCTTGTTGCTTTACTTTCGTGTTTTTTACTATAACCCATGATACAAACTAAAAATCATAATATTTGTCACTATAGCAATCGTTATATTATATAAATTTATACCGACAATAACGTTAACAAATGTTTGAAACGATAAAAATACGTTCGTATAACACCGCTGGAAAGAAGAAACATAGATAAACTGCTTCGGATATCGGGAAGCCTACCGCTATCTGTAATTTCGGGGAATCCCACAATTGAAATAAAAGAGCGTTAAACCGAAACAGCGTTAAGCGGGGCTTACTGCAATGAGATTGTTTTTTTTTTACTCACCAAACTTTTTATTTTTTTTCTAAACATCAATATGATAGCCCCTTCAAAGTAGTTCTCTTGGGCAGCTACACACCTCTGGAGACGTTGTTCCCATTGTTGATAGCAGCGCTGGAAGTCTTTCTACTGGTATGATCTTCAGTATATTCGTCACACTCTTTTGGATGTTTTCTTAAGTCCCGAAATGACGTCTTTTGAGGACATTTTTCAGTTTAGGAAAAAGGACAGAGTCGCAGGGACTGAAATCAGGTGAATAGAGGGAGCTAGGGAACCACAGGAATACTTTTTAAGGTCAAAAATTTTGTTATGGTGAAGTGCAGTGCGACATAGGGCGTTGTCATTATGGAGCATCCAGTTGTGTGCAATGGCTGGTCTCACGCGAATGACCCTTTTCCTGAGCCTTTCAAGGACGTCTTTATAAAAAAACTTGGTTGACAGTCTGTCCTGGAGGAATAAATTCTTTGTGGATGATTCCCCTTTTGTCATAAAAATAAATCAGCATTGATTTGATCTTCAATTTGTTCATTCGAGCTTTCTTTGGTTGAGGAGAGTTTGCAGTGTGCCACTCCTCACTTTACCTCTTGGTCTCAGGATAGTATTCAAAAATCCATGATTCATCAACTGTGATCACACGATTAAAGAAATGTTGCTCGTTAACGATTCTGTCAAGAGGATCAAGACAATTGTTTTTTCGAATATCCTTCTGCTCAGTTGAGGTTTTTCGACACCATTTTGGCACAGACTTTTCGCATGTGCAAATGTTCAGTCAAAATTTGCTGGACAATGAATCTGTTCAAATGTAATTGTTGACTCAACATTCTTACTGTTAAGCGTTGGTCTGATCTCATAAGAGTGTTCACACGTTCGATGTTTTTATCGGTTTTCGAAGTTGAAGGCCACCCTGGACGGTGTTCATCTTTAACGTGTTTTCTGCCTCCCAAAAATGATTTGTGCCAGTGAAAAACTTGAGCTTCGGATAAAGAATGTTCCTCATAGGCCAGTTTTAACGTTTCAAACGTCACACTTACCGATTCTACAAGTTTAACATAAAATTTAATGGCACAACGTTGCTTCAAATTCCGCTGTTTCTTTTTGCGTGACACACAACCAAAACACAACTTTGCTAACAGCAGTCACAAAAATCACTTAGTTAACGGAAGGAGTTGAAACTCGCACTGAGCTATGGGAGGGTACTGATACACATGCTCTATCAAGGACAACAGCGCAGCGTTGGCAGATCGCTTGCAGTGTTGCTAGTCTCATTATATTTCTGCCACACCTTGTGTGTGTGTGTGTATATATATATATATATCAGCAAAAAAACATTCAATAATAACGAAATAAATCAAGTTAAGAACATCCACTACATGCAAGCAGGGACGTTTTAAGGCATGGGCCCCAGTGAGGGTCACATCTCAAGATCATGATCTGAATAATTCTAATGGTCAAATGATATTCTCTGACATATTCTCCAAGACACCGGGAAATTCGAACTATAAGACAATTGGCAACAGTGGCAAGATTGCATTATCACGTGGTGACCGTCGACCATGTCTGGGACTAGGTTTACCATCATAACTTATTTAGTCGAAAGGTGGTAGTTATTCGAGTCGGTTTTTGCCTAAGTTTACTATTTGAACATACGATAAAATCCGGTATATAACGCGCACTTTTAACACAAAAAAGGAGATCAAAATTTATGGTTGCACGTTATACGCTGGGTATAAAAATGAGAGCTTTAAAATTGAAAAAAGATGAGGGTAGAAAAAAAATTAGATTTCTACATAGATCGAGAAATACTGTTTATTTAAAATAAATGACATTTCTTACAAACTGAAAGGGTTGTATTTCCAGAAGTATACTATTTTTCAAAAGCCTAGGATAATACCTTGAATAAATTACTTCAAAACATAAGAGCATTGCATACATACATTTCAGGTTTCTTCGTAAAAAAGAGGGTGCGCGTTATACGGCGAATATGCCTAAAAATTAAAAGTTGCAGCTCTAAAGTATAGGTGCACGTTATACGCAGGATTTTTATGTATTTATTTGTTGCGGGTTACCGTTTGTACAAGTATTTGACAATAAGTGCTTCATACTGCCTACTAAACAGGGTCGCAAGTAGGGTCTACTTCTGCATAGGGGCCCAGGGCCTCAAGAAGTCTAAAGACGTCCCTGCCCGTTCGAAGGCTACTCAACAAAGACTTCCTCTTCAATGATTTTTTTTTTCATATTAAATTAGTTATATGCATTAAACTTGGTGCATATGCATTAACATTGGATAATTAGTTGATTATCCAATTAGATCTTAATACTTCTAACTTTTTTTCTTATTTTTTACAATTTGTTAAATTTATTGTATAAATAATGCCTTATTATTATCAACACATTCAATTTTCATTTAATTTTTATTTGTAGTGAGCAATAAAAGAGAAAAAATTAAAATATAAAGTTGTTTTATTTTTAATGGAAATGTGAAATATATACTGAATAAATATTTTCAGATAAAATAAATCGCTTTTTGTGGCAGTACATTTGGCATAACTAAATCTCATAAACATTCAATTATGAAAAATTAAAAATACAAATTCAGTAATAGATAAAAAAAAATACTTGAAAAAACTTAAAGGGGAAAAAATTAAACATCTATATCACAATGTTTTAAAGTGTCATTATTTAAAGATATTCTTGTAGAACGATTAAAAGCGCTTAAATAATACTATAATACACTTCGAAAATTACATTCATTTTTACTAAGAATGATCATTATCTGGCAAAAAATTTGGAATAAATATGAAACACTATTATAATAAAAAGTATATTACATAAAAACGCAAAACTCTATTCTTAAAAATCAATAACATATGAAAGCACTTTTTGCATCCCAAGTAAAAATACTGGTGAAAAATATAAATTGACCCATATAATCATTTGAAGCCTCCCCTTAAATCATTCAACTCTAAGGTTTATAGACAGTGAGTGAGAGTTACTTAAAATCATGCTCTAAAGCAACATGACGGTCCTTCTAATTTTTAACCATGGTCAAGTGATGAGGATGACACCAGAGCTGGCATACCACTCCTTACTTCCACACCATGCTAATGTGAGGATTTCAAGCCATAAGATTTGATGTGCATCAGCCCCTCTACAACAGGTTTCAGTGACATAAAGACTCGAACTCGATGGCCACGAGTTCGTGACCATGCCCACTATGCCGTCATGACCACATACTTATAGACAATACATAATTCATAAGGAGTCAAACCATTACACATTATTACATCAAAGAAAAAGTAAACTATGCTTCATACTTTACTACTGAGAGAGTTCAAAACTGCTTGCACAGTAGGCTTATATTTTTGATCACATAAAGAAATTATTTTTTTTAAGTCTGATTCTATCTCCTCTTGAAGTTGCTCGATTCTCATAATGGCTTCAGCAGAACGAGATATTGGATCAGGACCCAAAATTGCAGAACCATTATCCCCACTGTTTTAACAAAAATATAAATTTTAATAAACATGAAAAAATCAGTATGCTTATACAAAATTCATAAAAATGATTAACAGCATATCTTTATTAATACAACAAATGTAAAAGACTCTTAAATCATTCTAATAGCAAATATACCTGAATAAAGGATAATAACTTTTTAACTGATTGAGCAGTCGTAATAAGCCTCCTTGCCGAAATCTACGTGAATATGCAGAAAATGCTCCAACAGTTATGATGTCATACACTCCAGCTAAATTAAATGAAAGAAATGAATTATACAATTTCAAATTTATTAATTTCTTGAATGTTACAAGAATTTTAAATTAAAGATATATACTTTTTATTTTACAAAAGAAACGTTACTTTTTCGAGTAGTGACGTTCTGGACCCACATTCTCTGAACATGTAGGTTAACTGGTACAAATTCAAAATTTGTATCCTTCTTTTTAATAGATGGCTTGAATGATGAACCCTTCTGCTTAAGCAAGAAATCCACAACTTCAGTATAATGATTTATAAGTCGAAGATGCCCGTCAGTTGCTGCTAAATACTTTTGCTGCCATTCTAATGGAAGCTGCAGTAAAAAAATGAATGTTAATAAGAAATACCTTTTTTAAATACACATAAATCTATAAACAATTCTTCAAGTTTTATCTAAAATTATATGTTTCTTGCAGAGAAAAATTCGTCTGAAAATAAAGTACTATACAAGTTGGGTAAGAATAACTTAAAAAATATTTAACCAATTTTAGACAAATGTTATTACCTGATTCAGTTCAAAAACTGTTTCCATCAATTTCTTTTCTTCATTAATCCATAAATCTCTACATTGTGAAAGAAATAAGTTCTGTAAGATACACAGTTTTCCCAACCAAAATAATACAAGCTAAACGTTTTCCGAGTTATAACCCAGGCATGGCATACTTGATACCAAAATCAAATATACTCCATTAAACTTTACACTATACAAATTAAATGCTTCAAAAATGAATTTTTATGTTATTATTTCATTTTTATTTAAGATTTTGATACAAATCCGTTTCAAACTAATTTGTAAGGGAAAATTGTTAAAAGTCCAAAAGAAATGACATCTTTGTACAGTCCACTGCTTTTTACTAATGTGAAGGGTTTCATGTTTAGGAGTTTCTAAGTCTCAATTCATAAATATTAAATTAAATTAAATATTTAATTACATAAACAAAAGTTGGATTTCTCAGTCCCTACCTTTACAATATCAACACACATAACTTCCTATACCACTCCAAGATTAACACCTGAATGATTTTGCGGTCATCGATCGAGGAGAAATTTAAAATACACACTCACAGTAGTGTAAGTATATCTTGAGGTTCTAGAAAATGGTTCATAAATTGTACAATTGGTATTAATATTGATAAAACCAAGTCTTATATTAAGGAAAGCTGGATAAATCCAGCCCCCAAGAAGTTCACTATTTCTGATGATGAAATTGATCAGGTCTTGGCAATATGTGTATTACACTCAGATAATAGATTAACATTCAGGCATCATTATATATTTTTCATTCAAGTATACTTAATAAATTTAAAACCCATTTTAGCATTTAACTCATTGGACGGCATTTTCTTCTAAAAAGAAATTGTCTTACACAAGCTCTTAAGCCATTTTTAAAATATATTGCACCATATCATATATTAGGGGCACCCAACCTATTTTAGAAGAGTGTTACTATCTGATAATAAAATTATGTGTGTCACTTCCATATTCTCCTACAAACAAAAAAATATGAAAAGGTAAGAGAAAAGTTATACTTTTAGGTTTATTATGGGATTTTGACGCAAATAGCACATTTTTTTATGCAAGTCGAAGAAAGAGAAATTAAAAATCACTATAATAAATAAGTCAAAAGTACAAACTTATATTCTTTAGTTAAAAATTTTTTTACAGATTCAATCAGTTAGGTTAAACATAAAATAAGTAAAGTAACTTCAAACATATATATTTAATTCTAAATAATTATTAAACAGTTAGTAATTGCTTAATGTGAGAGAGAGACTTTTGAATTTACATATTTTTTCCCTAAGTCATCTATATTAGAATTAGTTTTTGAAGATGCAAACAAAATGAGGTTGTTTTAGGTGTATATCAGTTAATTTTGAGGGATATTTTGATTTTATATTAAGTTCATAATAGAAAACATTTGTTCACACAATCTAATGTTAATCCAAACCTACAATAATATCTGACAGCCAAATCATAGAAATTTCTAAAAATCAATATAATTCAGATAACTTGCAGTTGAAATAAATTTGTTATATTTATTTTTCAATTTTGATATCAGGTGGGTAACAATTAACATACTGCAAAGCAATTGAAAAAGGTTTTTGAAAAGATCCATAGTTTTTTTTATCTTGAAAATCATCAAACCTGGTACTAAAGAAATCAATAAAATGGATAATAAATTTTAAAATATATCATAGCTCGGAGGATTTTTAACTTCGGTAGATAATTCTAGCATTAATAAGAATGTGTTAAACCTTTTTCCATCAATCCAGACAAAAAAAAAAGCAAAAGTTTATTCACAAAAGAAGATTTACGACCAATTAAGGTAGGAAAAATACAATCTTTCCCTGTAATATTACATTGAAATTATTTTAATGTCCCATAATATCTCATTCTTAAGTAGCAAGCACATACTGGGTTGTTCCTTGTTTTCTTCCAGATATTTTAAGTACGCTCCTTCAAATTCCAAAATCTCGCGAGTGCACTTCTTTTCAAAAGCTATCGCAGACAACAATAAATGAGTAATTTATATTGTAATTCAACTGATTAAGTGTATTAAAAAAATTGATTTTTTTTTTTTGGTCTGAGACAATCGTATTACAATAAATTATAAAAAATTGCTATTCATTATCTTTTCAAATTTTTAAAATTTTTCAACAAGTCTTTGCACATCACTGTTACAACTCTGCCGTGCCACACTGCAGCACACATGCCGCAGGTTGGTCCCACCCCTGTCATACATGTTCAAATATTTCATCAAAAAAGAAACCATTTACTTGACCATAGTTAAGAAATGACAATCAGTTTAACAATTTTGAAAGACAAAATACGATTGAAAGCAATATTATACAATTACACATCAAACTTAGAAAAAAAATTAAATGGTTAAACATTTCATAAGCAGTTTATAATAAAAGGCTACGTACAAGAGCATACATGGTATTGTAACAGACAATTTACTTTCAGCCATTATTTCATGGACATGCAGCTCAGCCCCAAGTCCAGTGTGAAAACGATAAGTTTGGGTCACAAAATTATTGGACAATGTTTTCAACAATCCCAATACAGGTATTCCAACTTGTGACGTCAGTCTAGAAGGCAAAGAATAACTTCTAGGACGTTCTACCTACAGAAATTAAAAAAAGAATATCTAAAAATATGAACAGATAAGTCTCATACCATACAAATCTGATTTACTTAAATGTTTTTATAAGTTTGCATGCAAGCAAACTCAGTTAAAAATAAATCTTTACCTTGGACCACAAAGATTCCTCTTCAGCTAATAACAACCATGCATTTCTTTGTTTAGTATTACTCATTTCTCGAGCAGATATAGATATAAATCCTACACTTGCACAAGAAGGTGATCTAACAGGGGGAAAATAAAATCACAGTTGAGATTTTTTTTTCTTTCCAATTTCAGTATTTTTGCCATGATTCATTAATGCCTCCATTCAAAGATCTAATTAAGTTCCTATTTCTCGTATCAAATAATAAACAAGGAAGAGAAACCGGGCATAATATGAATTAATTCTCTTAAATCACTTTTAATGAAGAAATAGCAAAAGTATGATTTTATTTTGAAACTTTCAATTTACGAAATCCTGTATGACATACTGGGTATAATGAGATGCTATGTTAGAAGTTTGTCAAACTGTACTGAATTGTTACCTAAATATTGAAATAGTTCTACAGTACACAGAAAATTGGTAAATATTATATTCTCACATATAATTTTAAAGAGCTTCTTGCATATTAACATTTTTGATGAGCGAATCTCAAACTTTTCTGGACAGCTACATTTTTAGAAACAGAGGGCATTTTAACACTAAAGTCATGTATGTGCATTACATATTTAAAAGAAATGATAAATACTAGAAAATTACCAGAATACTGAACATATTTCTTAAAAGGAAAAAAAGGTAAGAACTAAATATTTCTAATTATATTTGATTTACCTACACTAAAGTTAATCGTAATGTACGATGATGACTTTGCAAGAGGTTTTCAAGAGTGAACACAGATTCCCCAAGAAGCGTACTCTAAGAGAAAAAGAGAAATAAAAGTTTTTCTAAACATTCAAACATAGGCATATGATTTCAATAAGTATCAAAAAGTAAGTAAGTAATAAGTATCGAAATTAACAGTATGATTTTCTAAACTAGCATAAATAAAAAATATCATGCAAGATAATTTATATTCAAAATTTTTTATAAAACACGGAAAGATATTGTTTTTAAATTTTTGAACATAAATAATTATAAAAAACCAAATATTTAAATACTTTTCTAACTTATTTTTATCCAATTCCAAAGAAAAAGAAAATACATCGAATAAAGAGCCCAGAAAAATCCATTAGAAATTGAAGTGAAAGAATCGGAAAATAAATGAACTTTTTAAATTTTAGAATACAAATTTTACAATGATTCATAACTTAATTGAAACAATAAATACTCACAGTACATGTGACTCTTTCCTTCACATCATAAACTGAAAGCTTGATTCGAGTAAGTTCAGTTACTTCTCCTTTAACAAATGTTACAGTCGTAAAAAAACAAGGGTTGCTAGATTTCTGTTGGAAAAAAATAGTCTCATTGTTGGAAATTTAACTACTAACTTTTGGTCAAAATATGCTTGCATTAAGATAGCTCATATTTTAGAAATGTATAGGCAATACAGAATACTACTTCTTTCCATTTTAACATGTGTTAATTATGTAGACATATTTGATAAAGATGAGAATGCTTTAAGAGATTGAAAAATAAATCTTTATGTTTAAAATTTTTTTAGCTTTATTAAAATAAAACTTGTCATTTAATCTAGTTGATTAAATTACAACTGAGTTATTTTCTGCAGTACTGGTATCAAAGTCAGTATAAGAAAAAACTGAAACAATTTAAAAACTCTTTTAAACTAATTGAAATATCTATTCCATAACAGAGTAAAGCAGTGCTTCTCAAACTTAAATAATTTACGACCCAATATTCAATCATAATTTTCATCGCGCCCCCCTCCATACAATAAGTATGTATTGAAATCAATAATACCATACTTTGACACTAAAGCTACAACACTACTTTAACCTCTTAAGAGCCACCGATGTACATAAACACCTCGCACAACTAAAGCGATAATTGCCACGAACGTATATATACGTCTTTCCGAAGTGTGACCTTTCTGTGAACTGCTATCCATAAAATTTTTCCTAAGATTTGGAATGCAATAAAAGGTCCTTAATAGTATTTATGAAGGATTTACTTATTTCAGAGGATTTGTTTATTTTTATCCTTTTTCTTCCCCCCCCCCAATGCATAACATGCGCACGCCTAAGTGAAAAACGGTGACTTTGGGGATCGAATCGCGTAACTTTTAATGGGTAGTTAAGGTATTAATTATATACTGTACAAATTATAGAGATAAATATTAATTTTTGGATATAATTCTTTAAATGACAAGTCCGTGGGACACTAGTAATTGTTCTTAACTTAATATTGTTAAATTAATTATAAAATACATGGAGCAGTACGGATACATTTATAAGTGTATTATATCGGTGTAAATGTGTATTTTATTTTTATTATGTCAGAATGCATTTTGTTTCTTTACTTTTTATAAATAAATAGATTTTTTATACAATCTTGTTTTTGACTTTTCAATGTGCTCGCGCCCCCCTCGAAGAGTTATCACACCCACCAAGGGGAACGCACCCCACAGTTTGAGAAACGCTGGATAAAGGAAAACTAGGCAGTTTCAATTATAATTTTTCATTCAAGTTGCATGCATATATTCTGAAAAATTGCAAATAAAATCAAAGAAAAATAGACTTTCCAGAATCTTAATATTCAAAAAGACAAACAAATGAAGCAGTTATTCTGTAAAATAACTATAATGAAAACAGTAAAAAAACACCTTCGAGATACAAATTTCAATAGAGATAATGATCACATTTTTCGAAATTTAAGAACTATTTATAATTTTTTAAGAACTGTATAAGTAAAATAATATAATTTCTAAGCTGATTTACTATTCTAGTCTCAAAATCATAAAATGTTATTCTTAAAAACTCCTTTTTTGATTTGATCGTAATATTACAAACCAGGGCTTTGAACCATAATTCATTTCGTTCCGGTTCAACTAAAAAATATATATATATCGGTTCAGTACCGAATGAATAAATTTATTTTATGTATATTCTTATTTGTGCTAAAAATATAATTCTGTCATAAACAAAAGATGTAATTCTATCAAAATTTAGAAGATTTTAATCTTTTTTAAAATTAGTACTCTGTGTGAATTGATACAATTAAATCAGCATGTATAATACAACGAGCGCGCAGAGAACGGCGAGCATTGACATTGTTATTCATTATCGAAATCGCAATGACAACTAGGTTCATGATTATGTCAATTATGTGTACCCTCGTCACTTGATGCTCACACGTTGCGCTTGGCCTAGAAATAATTAAATAAATAACTTATTTTTTACATAACATATGAAAATTGCCTCTGATTATTAATATATATCTTCTAATCTGGTTCCACTGAGATTATTTTTGTTGTCTCGGTGAATAAATTTCAAACCTTAAAATGCTCTTTTAACGCTAATTTGTGTAGTTGGAGCTGCCCAAACCACCATTGCAATCTTATGCAAGTGTGGATAGGTAATTTTATTATCTTCCCAGAAACTTAAAATATTTTTATATCGATCGCACTTTCGTACAGAGTCAAAATGATTTTAAATGAATTCAATGTCAATCTCAGTAGAAATAGGGGATCTATGTGATTTTGTTGCCAATTCTTTTCTTTTTAAAAATGTCTCTTAAAATTGTCTTAATTTTCATCGCTTTCAGTAGAAGAGAGATTGTGTTTATGACTAAAATGTAATTTGTTCCAAATCTTCTTTAAATGTTGCACAATCTGTTTATTTTGTGGCATGGAAAGCAAAATTTGATAACGTGGGTCCAAATAAACTGCTCTTACTAAACTATACGGTTGACGTTAAATTAAAAAATATTGATGAATTGTTTACAGTAACAAAATGATTGAAAATATATCAAACCGAAAATAAACCACTATTTTTTTTCGGTTCAGTTCTGGTTCGAAGCCCTGCTATAAAGAATTCTGATAATTATAAGATTTAAGTTAAAAATATGAAATTTATTCTATTTTGATTTAACACAGACAAATTATAATTCTTTGACATATGCAATCCCCCACTCATAAATATAAAAATATTGAACAAAAGGGCTATAGTTTCAAAAATGTTCATACATCTGCATGAAGATAACACAAGACTATTCTGGAACAAATTTATCTTTCATTAATTAGAAACTTTAAGAACGTTTTTCATACAAATGAAAATTGCTTTTTCCACCCTAAAGATATCATAATATATATTTTTTTCCTATCTTGCAGGTGAGTTAATATCTTATTTCTAATGTAAAGAAAACATGCTCATGCAAACCTCAACAATTTCCGTCTGTGCAAATCTTGTCCATTTCACAGAAGGAAGTGTATTTATTGAGACACATACTAAAGGATTAGGAGGCTGACCATCTCCATCACACATTAAATTATCACAACCTGCAATTTTTTTATTAGAAAAATCTTAAAAAGTAAACAGGAAAATTTCACATCAATTTAAAGAGAAGTAATGAACAATTTTAATGACTGAAAAGCCAAGGTATAAGCCCCAAAATAATGTTTACATAAATACTGTCAACTTAAAAGGAAAATGCAATTCACAATATATATTCAAATAAGAGCTATAAAATGAAACTTCTATATATTTAAAATTATAAATTCATAAGTACATTCTGTGCTTCATTCTTATTAGGTCATTTATATTTTAGTTGATATTATCCAATTTTGCATACAATTTACTATATTATATATACATGCTTCACTGTTCAAGGTATAGCTCATACACAATAATTTAGAAAAATATTTTTGATTTTATATATTTAATTTTGAAGTGACTTAAAATTTTTTAGATCTTCAATACTCATGTCAATGCTTCTCACTTAACTTTCCTTAAAAGCAACATTTTTAAATGCAAGAAATGAAGTAAAATGAAAAAAAGATTAAAGTTAAATGGTTATGAAATATACACAATATTTATAGAATGGTTCTGAACACTCCAAAAAAGACCCACTAACATGTCAAATACCAATATATCTTGAGAAGTATATATTTTTAGAACGCATGCTTTATTTTTCCATCATCAATATCTAGTGATTTCTCATTATTTTGTTTAACAATTCTATAGCTAAGCACTATCCATGAATGGATTTGATTTGAATGTAGGTCAAAGTAAAGCAACACAATGAACTTTCATTTCAATACATTTCTCATTGCTTTAATTTTTTTATATATATAGTTCATAACTTATAATTAATAATTTCATTTAATACTTTTTTAAATAAAATTTTTTAAAGTTATATGTTTTTATAATTTAAAATTTCTTAACATTTTGAAAATTTATACTTATAATAAAAGAAACTAATTTATAGCATGAATACACACACAATTAAGATGAAAATGAGTTACAGTGAATAAACACTTCAAACAGTTTGAACTGTTACTTTAATATGCCAAAATTTAATTAGATTTAGGAATTTCACATAAGTGTGTTTCACTTTTTATTTTAAATATGTTATCTTTTAAGAAACAACTGCAAATGCAACAAACATGAAAACTTCAACTTAACTCATCTTTTAAAAGCATTGATTGTGAAAATTTTACACTATACTTGTATAATTAATTAAGCTTGAAAAAAAAAATATTTGAGTAAAACAGACAAATATAGTTGAAGAAAAAGTATGCATTGTGAAATAAATAACATTTTAACAAATGAAAATTATTTGCATTGAAGTCTTCAATAAATATTCAATAAAAGACAACAGTATTTAAAATAATGCATAATATGTTTGATTTGTAATTATTATGTAACTACTATCAAAACTTTTGTAGAAATTTACTGATAAGGAATCTGTTTTGACCAGTTAAATATGGTTGAAGTTATTTAAACACCATAGTAATATAAAATATTAGATTTAATTTCCACTTTTCCACCTCTAATTTAAATACATTTTCAGAGTTTGAAAATTTTTAAACAATTAAAAGAAAACTGGCTTTTTCTTTTTGTGTGATTATTGAATTAGATTTATAGAATGAAATACTATTTCCCAGTTTAATATATTGAAGAAATTAGGATATACCTCAAATCTACAGAAACATACAATTTTTATGAGTAGCATGTTTAAAAGAACTACTGAAAAACATTTAAAAATAATTGTGTTTTTAAGCAAAAAAAAAAAAAAAAAATTAAGAAAAATGAGCAAAAAGAATTACTTACATATACTCAGCTCCATAAAAGGCTCATACTGTTGAGGATCATAACCTTTTTAAATAAACTTACATTAATATACCTTTATAAGCACAAATTAATCTGTATATAAAATTGGCATTATGCACACATACTGACTCTTTATAATTAAAAACCTCTCTAATTTTTTTTCTTTTCTCCACTTAAGAATATTTTATTTGAAGATTAAAAGAAAAAAAAACTATTCTTCTCTAGACAGAGATAATTTAATTAGACGATTTTTTAGTGTATTCAAGAAATTATTAAGATATTTTTAGCAATACTATTTATAATTTCTAATGAAATGAGTGAGTGAATATTTACATCGCACTATTCAGCTACAGGTGGGCATTGGACCTCGTAATTTTGAACCATGGTCAAGTAACGAGGGCGATATTTGAACTGGCACTCCCTCTCCTAACTTCCACACCCCACCAATGGGAAGACGTTTCAGATTCATGACACGCCGCCACAAGTCCGTGACCTTAATGACTAGGCTGCAGAGGCCACTATTTCGGAAGTAAATTGAAAAAAGTATATATGCTTCCTTGCAAGAAAAAGTAGTTTGTTTTCCTCAGTTTATCCTAAAGTAAAACAATAAAAACTACTAAATATTAAATAAAATGACAGAAATTAATAACTTAACCCATAATAAATATAACTTCCTTTAAATAAAATATTCAAATCATACTTTAAAAACTCTTAGATTAAATTTATGCGCAGGTGTGAAAAAATTAATATATTCGTTTTCATAGAGTATGGTGTCCCCATCATTTCAAGTACTGAATACAAAAATGACATTCTAAAATTTTCCTTTAAAAGAAGAAACAATATTTTCTTCATATTTATTATGTTTGACTATGAGAAGAACATTAAATAAGTCCCATTTTTAAGAGAAGATACAAATATTATTACATTTTTATTATTTTTAAAAGTTCAATTAAAGGTTATAAAAGGGAAATATTAAGAGACAAAATATTTTTACCCATACAAAATCTGCAGTTAAGAATAAAATGTTCTGACCTTTCCAGTACAAACATACAAATAACATTACATACATGCAAAAAATAATTTTCACAGTAATATACTAACAGATAATTTAAAAACAATAAATATGTATCCTGATTTTATGAAATTTCTATAATAAAGTACAGCATATTTCATAAAAATAGATTTAAAAAAAAATTACAGAGATGTGCAACATACTTGAACTTGCAGTAAAACTTCTTTGTCGTTTACTAGATACAACTCCTGAGTCATTATCATTTATGGCTTTTATTTCTTTTAATTTTGCTTTTAAAGTGGAAAGCTGAGATTGCATGTATTCAAAACTTGCCATATGAAGTGCTTGAATCCATGAATCTCTTTCACTTTCTGTAAGTGCACCAAGTTGTTGGCTCACTTCATCTTGTTTAAAAACTGTAAAGAGTATCATAACTTATAAAATTAAGTTTTATTCATCTTTAAACAATGAAAAAAATTAACTAAAATGCAAATTATAGCTTATTAATAACACAAAATAAAATTATAATTATATTAAATGAAGATACATCATGAAATGTATTTTGATAAAATTAAAAATGTTATGCATATGTACCCAAATCTATATATAAATATAAAAATCTCATTTTTGAAATGTATATGTAACTGTAAAGTGTGAAATCCATTTTATTTCATACAATAACTATATTTCATGAAATAACTAGACACAAGTCAGTTAAAGTATATAAAATTATTAAATTCTACGAATTAACTAGGTATTCTATAGAATAACGATTACTTGATCGTTAAAGTATGAAATACCGCATTCTCGAAAGTTCTTTGAACCGGTTCTAGCTGCTTTAGGGAAGGATTTTTTTCGATTAGGAACTACAGATGGCCGAATAAAACAATTGTACTCTAGATCTTAATTCAGTATATGCCAGGGAGAATTAATTTCCATCAAAGTTCCAAATATTAATACAATGCTTCAATCTGTTGCAACTGTGTAATGGTAAAAAGTGGGCTTGTGTCTCAAAAATAATAAACAGTTCAATCCAAAATATCATCACAGCAATCCTTGATCTAATAAATAATGAAAAGTAAAGCAAAGGTATCTTACAAAATTTAAATTAATATTTTATTACATTTTTGCTTTAAAAAGTTTACACAATGTTTTTTATGAAGTAACTGTTTTTCTTCACAGCATATATTTTCGTAGAAAAAATTTAAATGTAATCTTTCTTTGCAACATACTCTTTTTTTCCCCCTTTCTGTTTAACTAATGTTAGCAATATGAGCAATAATAAATTATATCATCTGATTTCCCTTATTAATTATCAATTATTCATCCGCAAAAAAGATGAAATGTATTTTTTGAGAGATTTTAGCTACTTATGATCAATTTATTTATAAAATATCTTTGAAATTCTTTATTTTTCACTTTAATGGTCTATCCTTAGATATTTCATAGAATACCTAGTTATTACATAGAATACCTAGTCATTTCATAGAATAACTAGGTAAAGTATGAAATTTTTCCTCTATTATTTACTTTAACTGACTTGTCTAGTTATTTCATGAAATACCTAGTTATTCTACGAAATATAACTGAATTATACACTTTAACAGTAACATACATATAAAATTTAAAGAGAATTAAAATTATCCTATTTAATGAAACATGCAATACATACTATATGAAAAAAGGTGCTAAACTACTCTTATTAAAAGATAACATAGAATTTCAAATTTTTACCATCAAAACTATAAAAAAAAAAGAAAAATTTTATAACAACTGGTCCTGAAATATTGGTTGCTAATTATAGTAAACTAAATCCTCATATTTAATTATAATCAATAATATTTCAGTGTTAGCAAATATTATGTAGTTATAACAAATAAAAAAATTTATGTAATTAAATCCATTTAAGAATTAAAGAGAAATTAATATATATATATTTATTTTGAATATGGAAATGTGTTTTTAATATTAAAATATATTCCCTGGATTTAATTTCAAGATATTTTTATCCTTTATGAAATTTGACTCTTGATAATCGCGTTTTTAGAAGAAAGCATACACAATTTATTTCGTATTATAGAACAATACTTTTCGATTTTAATTTTAGTAATTTTTTAACAGAATTTTTTCTTACAAGCATTAATAAAATTACATTTTGTAGGGTTATTTTACTCCCTTTTAAAAAATCATTCAATCAAACCAATCATAAACAGCATGACACTTGTTATATGACTTAAAAAGTTGCTAAGATAAATCTGCTGAACAAGATAAATTGTATACCTATAGTGAATGCTACTGAATTTAAGATATAATCAGTATTTCTTCATTATTCAGTTTTTTGAGAGTATTTGAAATATCTAATAAATTTGCATACGCTGCAACTCTCTGTAAAATTCCAGAGAGTCAATTTAAATTGGATTAAAAAAACCAGCGAGTAGCAATTGGTAGATTTTGAACCTGAGACCAACAGTTCCACTAGCAGCGGCTTTACCACTGGACCACTCGTTTGTTGAAATGTTTACAAAACATGGCAATATTAATAAGTAGAAGTCTAATGGATTAAAGAAATCTTTTTAATTTTTTAATAGTTTTCATTATAAGAATACAGTGAAATTTTGTTTGATAGAAATTTAAAAAACTAGAAACAAAGTTAGAATTACAGATAAATTTTTTAAAAAAAATCGCCATTATAGCATATTTTGTACAACTTGGCAACTTACATTTAATAGCAGGGTTATTTTTTAACCCTAAATATTTTACTTCTCATTTTAATATATATATCCTTTTTAGTTTTAAATACTGAGCTTCATCATGAATTCCATATAAAGGTGTGCATTTACATTTTTGCACAAATTCTGTTGACTTAAAATTTAAAAATTTACTATTTAATCAATAAAACTTCACTAAAAATATGTATAAGTTTACATTAGTAAATTTTTTTAATATGCATTTGATTTTAGGAAGATCAAAAGTCGCCGAGATACAATTTTTCTCGGACTCTTAACCAAAATTTATCCAATGATCCATGTTTTTCTAGCAATCACATTTTTAACTTATAAAAATTTGAATATACACATATGTTATTAGCTCAAATAAAAATTATGTATTATAACGCAATTTGATAACATTATTACATGATAATGCAATACAAATTGATCATGATTTTAAAAACACACTAGAAAAAAAGGGTGTCAAGTGAAAACCAAAACATATAATAAAATAAGCACAAGAGAGAAAAAAAAAATAACAATATATTACACAAACATACACACGGTACAGCTTCATATTTAAAGCTATTTAAATAGAAATATAAAAAAAATCTTTATATCAAAACTCAATAGAACTTGAAAAAAATATATGTGGCATATTCATAAAGCAAATTACATCAGCATAGATAAAACATTTCCCCTAATATGAGAAAAAGCAAGTTATTGTAAGCAAATTTGCAGTATTTTACATAGGAATTTTTGTTATAAAAAATACAACTTTTTGTAACCATCAAAAGAAAATTTTCCATCTTTTTGTATTTTACTAAATCAGAAATTGGATCCAATGACATACACTAACTACTCCCTTTTACATAATAAATCTAATGCCAATTAAAACTTATGTATCAGTTTATGTTTTACTGAAAATAATTTTAGAAAGGCTAATACTTACCTAAGCTAAAAGAATATGGCACTTCAGCACTTTCTTCAAGACGAACATAATACTCTTCTAAGACAAATAATCCAGCAGGCTCAGAATACTAAAAAAAATTGTAAATAACAAAATAATAGTCAAAAATTAAATTTATATGAATTGTTTTTTTTCAGTAAATAAATACAAAATTTGTTTAATTCTTATATACTTAAAAAATACATATGATGTAACAAAATGACAACATTAAGTTTCTTCACCTTTTATAGATTTTAATGTATTAATAGACAAAATTTATTGTTAGATGGGAAAAATTACCACTGAAGCAAATGTATCATTTAAATTATAGTACCTACAAATGTATTCATGCATTCTTTTAAATATTTTAAGAAAGTGCAGTAACCGTAATACATACCTATATTTGTATTCCTTTTAAATCCCACAACTCATACATATGCTATCACACAAAGACATACATACAAATATGCTGAATTATAACAAATCAATTTTCTTATTGATTTTTTATAAAAAGGAAATTACAATTTATTATTCAAAATTATATTCAAAACATAAACAAAGTTTCACAATTAAATGCATAAACGAATAGCTGACATTAAAATAATACGAATTACAATTCTAAAAATGTCTAATGATTAATAAATCTTTACTGAATGAACCACATTGTATTTATAAAATGTTTTTCATATATTGAAAACATTAATAAACATTCTAATTAAAAATTGTATAATAGAGATTTCTATGTTAAAAAAACAAAACAAAAAACATGTATTAAGGTACAACTGAATCCGATTCCTTACTTGGTCTTTAGTTTTATAATAAAACAGTAAGTTTCCTCGCAATCGGCACCAACGTTGTAGAAACACTACAAAGGAAATTCAGTATTACTGATATGCATTAAACTTATAAGTTTTTCGGTGTAAATATTTGCATAATAGATTAAAAAAAATGTCCAACTCAAAGTAGCAAGCTTTTAATATTTTAATGTAAAATTAAAACTTTAATTTCGGTCCAGTTTTGATAAATAAAAAAAAAATTTTTTTTTTTTTTTTTGCCAAAGCAAATGCCATGTATTTTTTCATTATATCTAATAGAGAAATATTTTATTTTTGATTTTCCAGTTAATTTTTGATATGAATGATGAATTTTAATAAGGGCACAAATTTTACAAAAAATGAATTGTTACATTTGCAAAATTATATCATTTGCGATAATTTAAGCATGCATAAATAATACAGTTAAAAAATTCCAACAAAACTAGAGACTGTATTAGCATATAACTAGCCAGTGTTGGAAGTTTCAAAATTTCTTTTAGAAAAATTTTTAGAATTAAAATTTTAAAAGATTAAAAGAAAACATTAACTAACATAACTTATTTGTAAAAATTTCATAAAAATTTATGTGAAGATCATATAGAATTTACAGAAAAGTTGTTGAAAAAGTAAGCATTTAAATTAAAAGTAAATTACAATATCTTTAAATTTATTTTCATCAATATGCTGCATTATTTTTAGATATTTAATTTTAAAAAAATTAGAAAAAGTTTAAATTTCTGAAACAAAATATAGAAACTTCAGATAATTTTTATGAAACATTTAGCTTAAGATTTTCACAGAAATTGCATTAGCAGATACATTTAAAAAATTTAAATCCAATTCAAAAAAGATCTAAGAATTACCATCATTCCTTCTGAATAAACTATCATGTTTTTCTTTCACAAATAAAATCCCTTCTTTATCAAATTTGTATGATGGCTGGGTAGCAACTGCAACTATTTCTTTTGAATTAAAACGCATGATAAGTTTAAATTATACTTTATTTTTCTATATTACCATGCACATCCCTGAAATAAAAGAGGTATTTATTGAAAGTTGGTAAAATTTTATTACATTTCACAATACATAACAATAAAAATGAATTTTAGAAGATAAAACCCATGGGATCCTTTATCTTTTAAAAGGATAATTTAAGGGCATCTTTATATTTATACATTAAATAATGAATGTAAAATTTTTGAAACTATTATATAAAATTATGAAAGCTTGCTTTTCTAGATCAAATTACTAGCTAAAGCACAAAAATATAAACATAAATGTAAAATTTAAAACTTCGTTACATACAGGACTATAGAAAAAAAGGAATACCAATATTTGAAAAAATAAGACTAAAAGATGCAAGAAAAACAAAAAGATTCCTACACTAACTCTCAAAAGGAAAATTTCACAGAGAGAATTAAAAATATGTATACAAAAGTTGTTAAAAAAATTTAAAAAGGAAAGAAGATTTTTAAAAAATATATATATTAAAGTCAAAATATCTGAATTCTCAATAATTTAAATTCTATTTAATGGAATACTTATAAATTCATTAAATTTTGAATGAAACAAAAGCTACAAGAAATATTTTTAACAAGTGAAAATTTAACAAGAGGAAAATATTTACATGCACAAAAAAAAAGACAAGAAAAATTCAAAATTTATGTTTAAAATTAAAAAAAATAAATAAATAAATATTTAGAAGCACTTTTTGCCTAATACATAAGTCAACACAGCACAACTTTTATATATATAAGGCTTTATATCAAAAATAACATTCTTAGAAATAATCATTTTTGTAATTATTATGGAGAAAATAAAATAAAAAATTCTGATTTTGATTAATTTTCAAGCAAACATAAAACATATGTAAATACTGTTTAGTTCACCTTTTGATGAAATAATGTTACAGAATTTTCAGAAAAGGCAAAATAAAATAAAGGTAAAGGCCTGCCTACTTCAGAGTTATTGTATATGAATATATTTTAGAAAGAAACCTATTTTACTGAAACTGTAAACATCAGCTAAGAATACATATTTGCATCATTTACAAACTCCACAAAATACATGTAACTATCAATGTGTATCTAGCCACTTTTAAGTTAGATTTGCAAAAGTAAACTCATTTCTAGTGCATTTCAGTTTCTCTCATTGTTCAAAAAACATCTTTTAATTTATCAATAACTACAATAATTTTTATTCTACCCGGCATTACATGATGGAATTAGGACAAACAAGCACACATTTAACCGAAATTCAAATCACTGCATTTTACAAAGAGTTTTAATGGATAAAAAGGAACATTTTGCAATCAGATTTTCTTAAATCAATAAAATCAGCATCATCCAAATTTACTTTCACTGATGTTGATGCATGTGCAAGCATTTTATTGTTCTTTACTATAAAAAATATCCATTTAACACACATACACAGTTATAATCTAGAATTTCCATCAATACTGAACTAATTACATCTTATACATCAGAATAACAACAGAGTTTTTTAAGGAAAAATATCTTGACTGAAAATAATAAAATAAGGGAGGGATGAAGAAATTGATAATACTTCTTTACAGTGGCGTAACAAAAAACATTTCTGCCCCCCCCCCTGCTAAGTCAGGTTTTGTGCCCCAAGTTTGATTTTACAAAGGGTAGATATTTGGCAGCAGTCAGGCTTTAGCCCCCCCCCCCCCAATGTGGGGGTGTATGTTAAGCCACTGCTTCTTAAAATATTGAGCAAATAAGAATTTAAGATGACAATTTTCTGCAGGTTTTGCAAAATAAGCTTCTTTGCTTTTTTTTTTTTATTTCTGTAGCTAGTGCTCCATAACCTTTTCTTCGCTATTTATAATAACCAATAAATGAAATAAATACTTATCTTATATTTTAAAAGAAAAAAATATTTTTGAAAATTTTATACTTAACAAGGAACACTTTCCTAATACAGATTTCTTTAATTATTAAAAAACTGGTTGTCCTTTCCAACTACAAAATTCCTTTTCTGGCCCTCTTTTAATGCTAGAATGAACAGTATTTAGAAAAGTAAGTCTTTTTACATAATGTTAACACAAGAAAAGTTTCACAGTTGAATGTATAGTTCTTATGTTAGAGATAATAGTGATTTACTAAACACTAAAATATCATTTAATGTGAAAGAAATGTACTGAGCTAAAATAAATATTTTATAATTCACATTACCAGAAAACAATTTATAAATAAAGCTCTCATTTATGAGAGTTAGATATACAATTAAAAAAAAAGTGTGGAGTAATAATGTGTTTTATGAAGTATTATTTAAAATTATATGCAACAAGAATAAGATTTGATGAACAAAAATCGTTTTAAGGATAAGGTTTTATGGGGAAAAAATCAGAGCTTTCCCTAGAAACTCAATTTAGAAAATAAGGGGGAACATAGCTTTACTAATAAATAATGGCACTGATTGCATGTGTATGTAAATTATAAAAGTAGATGAAAGTCCTAGAATTTGTTTAAAAAAAAAAAAAAAGAGGAAACAAATATCTGTAATTTAATCCAAATTTCTTATGTTTATCAGATACATTAAGAAGAATTTTCCAACAAACATTTAAAAATAATATTTTAACCATTTTTAAGTGAAAGTTAACAGAGAACTTAAAGAGAAACCCTTCATATATAAATTTTTTAATTACTTTTTAAATGTAAGATTCATTAAACATAGGCACAAGTAAAATAATTTAGATCAAGTATGATCATTTTCGAGATAAATTAAGAATAAAACTTTGATGGCTTTCTTTATATTATCAATCAATGTACAAATAAAATTTTATAAAGTTTTTGTTTAATAATTACTTAAATAAAAAAATTAAGGAGCTCATACACCTATATCAATGATTCTCAATCACAGTGCCACCAAATCTTTTTAAAATTATTAATTATAATCTGAGGGAAAAAAATAAAATTTGGAACTGAACCATTCGGATGTTTCACAGAAATAAAATAAGGGTATTTGTGGTATATTTAACTAACCCTTTAATGGGATTGATGTATATAAAAAGTATTTGATTGGATTTATAATCCATTTGTGTATGGATACATTCGTATATGAATTAACTTTGAATGAAGAGCAACTAATTTCGCTCTGTAATAATTGAGATTTAATTTTAAAACTTTTGGATGAGTTAATTAGTTCATTTTGGATAAAAATTAGAAGCGATTATCTCATAATATAGCTAAAAAAACTTTAAAATATTGTTATAATTTTCTATATCTTATTTGCGTGAATATGGATTGTCAGCACTAACAAATATTAAAAAACAGATAGAGATTTAAATGTAGATCAGAAAATGAGAGCAGAAATATCATTTCCATGATCAAATATAAATGAAATTATCAAAAATCATTAAGCTAAAATTTTACATTAAATGTATTCTTATAATTTTCATTCATAATTAATTAATCAATAAATATTTTGTCTTTGCTGTACAATATTATTTTATTTAACATTGAAAATTACTATCATAAACTATTTCACATATAGTATTACAAATGAGTAAAATTTTTCTAAACTTATTTTATTGTTAGTGTACCACCAAATTTTGAAATTGTTATAAATTTACAGCAACAAAAAAAAAAAAGTTGAGAATCATTGATCTATATAAATAAAAATCATATATGTGTTGATAAACTTTTATTATTTTCCAAATTACTTTTGGTAATTTTTTATGCTTATATATATCAAAGGTGTAGTGAGAGAAGGGAGAAGTACCTTAACTTTCTTGTATCACAAAATTTATTTCAAATTTTATTCTTTATTTCAAAGGTGAAAAAGTTATGCAGATTTTGAATATTAATTTTTTTTCTGAAAAGGAGGTATAAAATTTAAAAGTATTTTTATGAAGATTTATATAATGAGTGATATTAATCTTGCACTATAAAGCAACACAATGGCTACTTACAATGAACCTTATAATTTTGAACTTTGGTCAAGTGACAAGGACTACACCTGTGTGAGCTGGCACTCTCTCTCAAAAGAACTACACCACACCAAAGTGAAGACATTGAACCTTGACAGATGTAATATGCACTGGTCCCCTCTACACAGGGAATCTTCAGGGGCACCAAAACTCGAACTCACAACATGCAGGCCATAAGTCCATAACCACAACCACTAGGCTACTGCAGCCATCACATTTTAAAATATCTACAAACTAACCGCCAAGTGTCTTTTCTTCTTGGTAAGAAGAGTCAAAATATCTTTGGCATCAACAAAATATCAGGATATATATATATATATAACATAACAAGGGCCCTTATACATGATCTTGGCTCTTTCTGTTTTTCAAATAGAACTTTATCAATCAAAGAAAAGAAAAGATTATTTCATTTGAAGCAGTTGATTTTAGAAAGGTTGATAAGATTTTTAGAAGTTTTCTTACTGTGTTGGAAATTGTTTAGCATTCCACACAATCAAACCTCCCACAGAAAATTTCAGTAACAAAGTAAACTGAAAAAATGCAGTTTGAAAGGAGAAATTTTAGTACTCAAGTATAATGTTTTGGCAATCTTCATTTACCATAAAATTCGGTGAATAATGCACACCTATACTTTCAAGCTATAATTTTTAGTTTGTCGGTATATTCACCTTATAAAGTGCACTCTCTATTTTATGAAGAAACCTTAAATGTATGTGTGCAATGCTCTTATGTTTTGAAGTCATTTATTCGAGGTATTATTCCAAGCTTTAGAAAAAAAATAATACACATTTCTAGAACTACAACCCTTTAAGTTCACAAGGAATGCCATTTCTTTTAAAGAAACAGTATTTCGATATATGTAGAAGTCTAATTTTTTTCTATGCTCATCTTTTTTTTTATTTTATTTTTAAAGCTATTATTTTCATACCAGGCATAAAACGGGCACTCTTAAATTTTGCTCTTATTTTTTGTATTAAAAGTGTGTGTCATATGCCAGATTTTACTGTACTTTTTCCCCCTATACATTTGCCATAATTCTACATTGTTTTAAAACTTATGACACTTTTAGGAAAACAAATTTATACATTACAAAAATGAAAAAATATATTTTCATTTAAATAAAAATAAAAATTTTAATAGAAACGATCTATTGAAAATTTCATAAGTACAGAAATTCTCATGTGGAGTGTTACACAGTATCCATATCTTTCCCATTGCTACATCATTAATATACATATATACAGTAGTGGCAAAAAGTTCTGAATACACTCATTTTTTTTTATGCCTAACTTTTGTATTTGATTTAATTTTTCATTATGAAATTATTGTACTATGTTAACTATTGTTATTGATTATATAATGTATTTTTTTCATGCTGTTTAAATCTGTTTGTAGAATTTATGTCAAGTAAATAGTTTTATCAATATTTTGAAAAAGTCTAACAAGATAAGACAAGTACAAGGCAGTTGTAATAATAAATTTTTTTTTTCAACCAATGAAACACTCCATTATTCCAACCAATTAGGGAGCAATAGTGATGAAGGGTTGAAAACAGAATGTGCAGAAAGTTATAATGTATTGAAAATAGTTGCAATTTGAAGTGGGCGAGTGGATAATATTGGAATTATGGGTAAATTTTCCTTTCTGTGTTATAATGAGACACAAAATAATATTTTTGAAAGAAGAAGGCTACTCAATGTACCAAATTGCTACTTGAGTATCATGTGGTCTTTCTGCTGTCATAAGAATGTTGAAAAAATATTTTGAAACAAATTCTATCACAAATAGAAAAAGCAATCTGGACGACATCCACACAAAAAAAAAAACTTTAGGTGAAGACAGGGTGTTGCACATGATTTCACTTTAAATAAATGTCTTAATTTAACCAAAATTTTTGAAATAGTTGATTTTGACAACTGATGCGAATGTGTGCCCACAAATTGTGAGAGGAAGACAGCTGGAAATTGGATTGTGAAGCTTCAAAGCAAGCCCAAATGCATTATTGACTGATTGGCAAGGGTAAAGGATCATTCAATCTGGACTGTTAAAGACTTGGAAAAGGTAATATTTGGGTAACGAAAGTTAGTTTTGCATGTCAGGCAACAAAATAGGAGGCATATAAGATGACACACTTATAAAGAATGTGGTCCTCAGTGTCTGAAGCCCACAATAAACATCCAACGAAAGTTATGATATGGGTTTTGCATGCTTTCTCATGGTGTTGGAAGATCTCGCATCATGAGAAGAACAGGAAAAACCATTGAATACTGCAAAATAATACAGAATAATACAAAAATAAATAGCTACAAACAGCAAGAGATCCTTTTAAAGATCAGTCACTGAGTTTACAGAAGAATAATGCTCCATATCACCGTGCAAATGTAATCCAGAAATGGTTCGAAGACAATACTTTGAAGAGAATGAGCTGACCAGGACAGTCTTCATATCTTAATTCTATAAAGAACCAAAGGTATAAAATTGACCATGATATTTAAAAGAAAAACTTCAAAAAAACCTAACTTAATTGAAGCTTTGATATTTTCTTTCAGCCATGTGGCCATAAAAAAACTTGTGAAATTGGTGAATTTCATGCCAGAAAGATGTAGTCACAGATAAAGCAATTGGCTAGCTCATAAAATATTGATGTTTAAACATCGTACAATCATGTAATTTTCAAAATGCATGTTAAATGTATTATATTTGAAGTTTTGTGTTATTCTAACAGGTATAATATGTTTTTCTAAATTGTGTTACATACTAAACATTCTTGTGTTTGAACAAGCTGAACTAAAAAAATATTTGCTATGTTGAAAAACTAGTGACAAATTTGAAATAAGCATTAAAAAATGCATTAGAATCAATAAAAATAATATAATAATTTCATAACAAAAATTAAATCATACACAAAATTAAGTAAAAAAATGAGTGTGTTCAGGACTTTTTGCCACCACTGTAAATAAAGCATAAAATTTTTTTAAAAATCTAAAAACAATTTATAAATGCCACAGTTTTTCAAACTTAAATATATTACTTGATTCAAATTTTTATAACACATTAATTTCAGGAAAATTAATTTTCAATAAAATAATATTTATTATTTAATATATTTAAACTCCATTCTGATCATGAATTCCTGTTTTATTCTTATACAGGAAAGAAAGCATCCTAATTATAATAGCATTAAAAATTACATAAAAGCATGAAATATTAAAAAAAAAATTTCCCCTTAAAAAAAATAACTCACTATTAATAAACTAGACACAACAAAAAAGAAATCCAAATAATAAAATATTGCACATTCATTATTATATAGAAGTGAAAATGCAGGTTATTTTCATCCCCAAATAACAATACATATTGCCTGTTATTTAAAATATTTCCTCAATTAATTGAATTTCCATTCAAATCTCAAGACTACTAAGATATTTAGAAATATCCAATAAAGGAAAATAAGCAAATAGATATTCAAACAGATGACTGATTGAAGAACAAACTATTTCATTTCTCATACTCTTACTAATTTTTTTGTTTTTGTTTTTTTGTTAATGACTTTGGCTTATTTTTGTTACTTTAATCAATTTAGAACTGAATAAATTATAAGAATATTTCACGGAAATCCCTTCAAATAATTCTTTCTTAGAAGTTTTGTAAACACATGTAAAATATTCAAAAGTCATCCTTTGGTACCTCAAAAGCAAGCGAATATAAATTAATTAATTGAGTAAATTAATTGAAACCAATATTTTGAAGAGCATTTATGCACTGATGAGTTATGAAATTCAAAACATATTTATATATGGAAGTTCAAATAGATTTTCTTTTTCGATTTTTAGCAACATAATTTTGTACATACAGTGGGCCACAAAAGTGTTCGTACACTTGCAATTTCTTATAAAATTTAATGTTTTAGAATAATAAAAATTAATATATTGTAATTGTAATTTTTTTATGATATCTGCAACTTATTCTTAATGGAATGACATAATTAATTTTTTAAAAATATTGTAACTATTTTTTAAAAAAATTAATAATCAAAAAACTACAAAAAAAAAATTACGCCACAAAAGTCTTCGTACACTTAACAAAAATCTCAACTTAGCCTTAAATATTGTATTTCTTTCTTAATTTAGTACTTAGTAGGATAGGTTTTAGTGTCTACAACCCCTTGTAAGCATCTTGGTATAGATTTAATCAGTTTTTTGTAATTTCTGCATCGATTTTCCTCCATTCTTCTGTGATTATTGTTTTTACTTCACATTTTGTGTTTATTTGTCATGTTTCATTTTTTTTTACATCAACATCTCTCCAAATATGTTCTACTGGGCTAAATAAAGTTATTGAGAAGGTGTTTTCATAATTTGGGGACAGTTATAGAGACACCAGTGGCATACATTGAGAGCAGTGCGCTTGGCGTCATTACCCTGTTAAAAAATGAAGTCGTTTCCAATATCCAAATTTCTCATGGATAATTTAAAATTTCTCTTTAAAATATTTAAACAGAGTTCATGATTCACAATATCAACAAAAAATACCAAATTACCTGATTCTGTGGCCGATTAACACCCC
>BMAV01019189.1:126497-149231 GCA_019973955.1 Trichonephila inaurata madagascariensis
CGAACGTGAGTACGTAACCGATCACGCCAAAACGATCGTCTTCGCGTGATGTTGGTATTAGTTCATATAGATATCACACCGCCACACTCACTGGCGTAGCTAGTCCTAAGTGAGCCCTGTATCAAAGAGGCCTCTTTATGGGCCCCTTTAAAATTCACGATTTTTTGCTTACATATGTTGGAGGCCCCGAACCATTTATACGTCGGTAGCTACGCCCCTGATCATACTTATCAATTGATTTCCTTTTGCAAGTGTTTTCTTTTGATTACAGTATTTCCGACTGATGAATTGGAGGGAAAAAAAAACCAAAATAATTTTTGATTAATTGCTATAAATAAAAATATTTCATGGTCTTACTTTTAGCAAATAAAAAGCGCCTTCCAGTAGAGGAAGAGTATCTGAGTAAAAGGATGTCCATACTTCCTCTAAGGAATTTAAAAGTTCGGGACCTAAATAAATTAACATTTTCATGACGAAGTTTTCTAAAGCAATATTATCAGCGAAAATAATTTACATATTGCAAGAAATTACATTAAGTAAGTTATAAACTGTATTTCTGAAAAACATTTTCTTGTAAATGAACAATGATAAGAATATATTTCCATGAATATAAATTTTTAATAATTAATAATAATTTAAATTTTATGCTTTTAATTTCCGCCTATTAAATAATTTCCATTCAACATAATTAATATTGGAGATTGCACTCTTTTATCGAAAAAATTATTAATTGTGTAGTAAAAAGTACATTTATAAAAGCTTTTTTATTTTTTCATCGATGCTAAACATTCATAAATCTATACATAAATTAAATACATTTAGTATTCTTTTTCTTTTAAAGAAATAGTTTGATTAAATTGAATGATAATTTATTCTAATTGTCATAGATATCTGTAAAAATATCCCGTTTTATTACTCTGATTAAAAGTCCTTTAAAATAATCAGCAAATAAAATGTAAAGCAATTTTTGAAACGAAATAAAAATGCTTTAATGATGAAACAAATTCAACCAATGAACTGACGACGAGCTGAATTTATTTTTAGTGAAAATAACAAATTTCGACATTAATTAAAAGTATATACATAATGAAATGCTATTGAGATTAGGTAATTTTTTTGTGTCAATAGTTTTTCTTTTCTAAGAGAAGATGTCATTAAAAAGATATTTTAGCCAAAAATAAAGTGAAATTTAATGTAGTCATAAATTATTCAACTAAATACTGAAGTACATCTATTTCAAGTCTATAATTTTACCAAAAGTATCTATTTAAAACTCTGATACCTTTCACACTTTTGAGGCTTCCAGCCAGGAGAACGAATTCTTTAGAAAGCCATTCCTGCAAAAAAAGAAATAAATCGAGAAAGTTCATTATATACTTAATAGAAAATAATTTACTCAAGCACATTTTAAATGCGGGTTTTACTCACTTTATAACAGTCGTTTAGAAAAGTACCAGTTCTCGATCTCAAAACATTCCTGTGAAAGTAAGAAAAATGTGAAACATACACGCATAGAATATAGATAAAATTTTGGAAATCTTTTTAAAATAAAGTATTGAAAAGGAGACAATTTTTTTTTTTTTTTTTGACATTATAAAGAAAAAGTAAATCAGTGAAGTTGAACTTCGATAATAACGTTCTCTTTAAAAATATTTTCAGCAACAAAAACGAATTTCTTTTAATAAAATATATTTGTTAATAAATTTCCCGAAGCTTTAAAAAATATTTATTATAACACATTTCAGACGGTAATTATGCAAAAGAAACTACATCATTCGCATTCTTTATAACAAAATTACTAAATCATTTATAAGAGTAATTTCTTCATTCAATCAAGCCTTTTTTTCACAATTCATTCTATTAGCTAACACTCTCTATATATTTATCTTGATGGAATTTTGAATCGTTAGTAAAATACATTTTAAAGCGCACAATTGAGCTGAAATTTTATATAAATGATTATTTTGGATGACAATTCAGTGATTTAATTATAATTAATAAAAATTAATTAATTAAAACTAATTATTCAAAGAGTTACAAATTCAGTCACGTTGGCATCATTTTTGGCGACTTAGCGACCACTTTGACGATTTGTGTCAAAACTTGGTAGGTTTTTTTCTCACATTTTAAAGCCCTCATTTGAGCTGAAATTTTCTATACACTATTGTTTTGGGTAAAAATACGATAATTTAAATATAATTAATTAAAATTAATTGACTGAAACTAATTATTTAAAGAATTACAGATACAGCCACGTTGGTTTCATTTTTAGCGACTTGGGTCAAAACTTTAAAAGATTTTTTTTCTCACGTTTTAAAGCATTCAATTGAATTGAAATTTTATACACACGATTGTTTTGGATGACAATACGATACTTTAATGATAATTAATAAAAATTAATTACCACTTAATGTTGTGATTCTGTCATATGTATATACATATTTATATTAATTGTAACTATTTAATAAAAAGTAGCTAAAAAATAAAATTTTTCTTTCTTGATCTAAGTAGAAATTGGCTTAATTTTTTTTTTATATTACTTGTTATAAGCTACGTTTTTATGGTAAGATTAACTAAATTATATAGGGGCTCGAATGTCACGGAAGGGAGAGGGTTCGAGGAAGAAGCAGACACGATCATTTGAATAGCTGCTTTTATTCTATCTTAAGCACTTGATGACGTATACAATTTTATAACTTAACTCAGGGAGCAATTGGAAATCCTAACCCCTAACAGGATATACTTAATTATTGAAAGTACTTAATTGGAGTAAAAGCTCCTTGTAATGATCGTTCTCGAAGCTCGATAGCTTGGTCAGCTCCAAGGTTGAGTACTGGCGGATTCTACGTCGACTACTTATCTCAAGACGTCCGACCACCCAGTTGCTGTTCACGTTCATTAACACTTGGATTTCACGCTTAACCATTAACCCATTTACTAAACGATAGGTACTTATATATTAATTACATTTGCATAAAATCAAGTCATCTTTACGGAAAGTGATTTTTAAACTAAAATCCCAGTTAAAAAATATATTTCCCCAAGAGGATTAGTAGAAGAACCCGAATAGTACCCTTTACAATTATATAATAAACAAAATCAATGTTAACTTAAGGGGGAAATGAGAATATTTATTTTTTATCTAACAAGTTAAAATAATAAGAAAAGGGAAATATGAATTCAGATTTCAGTAATTTCATTGATATGGGACTAAAAGAAACCATAAGTCATTAGAATCAAAATGTAATTTCGATTAGATTCGATGTTGTGCAGCGAAAAATATACACCAATTTAACATCACCAAACGGACAAGTAGAGAGAATGTATGAAACGTTGATTCCAATTTTACAGACTCTCCATTTAAGATCCCTCAAAATGGTATAAACACGTTGGAGCAGTACAAAGGATCATCAATTGCACAACCAGTAGAGAAGCACTAAGTGATCCTCTTTCCAATTACTAAACGGTAGGAAAATGAAAAATAAATAAGACTCACATATCCTGGAAGTGTATGCTGGAAGAGGAGCAGTATTTTGCACTGATGGATGATCGTCAGAAGATACAGGATAAAACAAACCAGAAAAAATAAAAATTCAAGCAGAGAACCTCAGCAACTACAACCGTTAAACGGAAAAGGTTGATAAGATTAAGTTCGGTAATTAAGTGGCAATTCATCGAACGTAATGCGGTGTTGGAAAGAAATTGCAACCCAAAATCTTCGCCCAATGTAGAGTCAAGGCATTAAAGCCCCGTGGCCGATGTGACATGGGATTAGTAGGAAATCACGGTGGTCCGAATTCGACATTCTCAGCTGCTGACCTCATGAAACCTTGGTCTACCCACTCGAACTGCAAAAGAGATTTGTATTCGAGGGGGAAGCAAACTTATTTGCTTCTTCATTTTAAATACATTTTAGTTTTTATTCGTGTAGTGTTTTTCTGGGAATCCGTCTCGTAAAGTCACTAGAATTGTTAGAATGACCGTATGGTGTCTCATCTCTTGTGTCTTACCATCTCCAGAATCCTTTCCTCTCAATAGAGGGCGCATTCAGCGGCACAGTAGCACTGGAAGAAACTAGTCTCGACTCAAGCGAAGCTGGTTGTTTCTTTGATGTGGTCTCAGTGCCAACGTTATGAACCTTTGTAAACTCTTTTTAATTGTTTAATATTGTAGTATTCATTTTGTTTCATTCAGTAAATGTGTTGTTCGTGAACACAACATTGGTTGTGACTTAATTCTCCCAAACACACCGATCTTGCTACATATATATGTGTGTGTCTCACCAAAAAGTTTTATTCCTCTCTTTATTAAAATATTTCTCTCTGATGATACTCACATGTCATCACTCAGCTCTGGTTATGGCTTAGAGCCGGGGTGGGCATTACACTCGATCGTGATCGATCGGTAGACCGCCAAAACATTTTGGGGTGACTGCCTGAAAATTTTACCAGTAATTATATACGGAAAATTCAATATTGGCTGACAGTACGCAGACTAAGTCTTTTACTGACTATAACAACGAAAACTAACTTTAGATAAAAATGTTTTATTTTTTAATGTATTTTGAATTGTTTCATAATAAATGCATCATTTTATATTATTTTATTTGTGGCTATTATTATAATGTTTGAGTGTCTTGCGTTTTGGTCTGAACGCGGTTTTAAAAGAGTTGTTCCAAAAGGTAAGTACATATTCAGTATTTATTATTAAGTTATAATAACCTTTTCCTTATACCTCACCACACCCACGACTTTGGGCAGTGGCGCATACAAGAATTTTTCAAGAAGGGGAGGGTCGAAGGTCTACCCCATTCTCGTATCATACCCCAATACGTAGCCAAACATATTTTTTTGATTTTGTCGATTGTCAGGAACGAAAAACAAAAAATAACTGAATAAATAATTAACATTAATTAATAAAAAATACTAATAACAAATACTTAATTACATTTTACGTTCTTTTTACATAGGATTATAATAAATCGGAAAAAAAACAAGGGCTATGAGGGAGGGTCCGGACTTGTGGACTCCCCTCCCCTTGCGTGTGCCACTAACACTGGATGAACCACAACACCTTGAAAAAATTAGAAGCCCGTATCCTGGAAAAGTCTGCCCACCCCTGGCTTAGAGGTAGCGTACTCACCTCATAAGCCAAAGGTTGCGGGTTTGACTCCGGCTGGAGTCGATAGTTTTTCTGGATGCGAAAATCGTAGGCACGCATGACATATTATTATATGTCATGTAAAAGAATCCCTTGAGCATCCATTTGGTTCTGGTACTCTCGGTAAAATTAAATGACGGCAATATTTAGCATCCAACAAGAGCTTGAATAATAAAAAAAAAGCTTAATTCACACACACACAAACGTCCAAATTTAGTAGCGAGACCGCCACTAGATGGTGCCACCATGAAATGAAACTTGCCGTGTCTGCAAAGGTTAAGTTGCTTAAATGCAGCTCATTGGAAAAGAAGAAACTATTTACATATTCCATGTATTTTTCTCTATTTATGAATATGCTTTCTGCAATATTTTCACTTCATTTAAACTTAAAGTATAAAAAACAAAAGTTTTATTGCAATTAAAAGAGATGTAATTTTTATTCGAAGCTGGTTTTTTTTATTTAAATTAAGTAATTTTAGCTATATTTTATCACTTAATATAATATCTCCTCACTTGTTGTCTTGATTTGATTTTTATATTAAAATTTAGAAAAAAGTGTTGGAGATTAAGTATCTAAATATTTCTAATTCTTCTAATTTCTGAAATGAGTAAATTTTTTTTTTATATTCACCTATTTCTTATGAGTGCGTTTTTTAAATGTATTCATTCAAATTAAGACGTTGAGAGAGAGAGATTCTTTTCTGGTAGATATGCTTATAGTCATTCCAAATACGTTTGAGCTTTAGATTAAATAATGCTGAAATTATCGTGATATTTAAATGAAAGGCATAATTTTATAATTCAAAATAGATTTGTTTATATATATAAAAAATAAAATCTTTGTGTTGGTGATAAGTCCTAATTTTCCTGAAACCAACTCTTAGTAGCTCGTTTAAAAAATGTTGCGGATTTTTCAGTGCCTAACGCATGTAACTGTGAATCTGTCAAACCCATCTAAAATAAATGTTGTTGTTTTTTTTATCTTTTCAGTAATAAAAAGTTTTACAGTTTTCCGCCTTATTTAACACAGCATCCAGCTTTTAAATTCAAAGGAGATCTTATGTTTTTTTTCTTTTTGACAATTCTATCTGATGTTTTCTTTAAGTCTTTGGGGAATGACAAATTCTGAAGATAACGTTATCATATTCTGTTCTTTTCTTTAATTGATTATGTAAGTTCAGTTACCGAATCCACTTGTACCCATTTTAGACACCCACTGATGGTTTTTTTTTTTTTTTTTTTTTTGCATTTTATTCAGTTTCTACTATTTTATGAACTTCTGGAGTCAGTAAACATTTTTCTTTTTTGTCGTTACTCACTTAGACCGCGCTTTGGTTTCAACTATAAATAAATAAAATGCTCTTATCTGCACTTCGCCAGTCCCATGAAGAAAAATTGACATTATTCTTGAATTTTCTCTTTTTTTTTATGCTTAAAAGATACTTAAGGTGTCCGACTACCCTAAAATCACGATTTTTTTGGAAAATTAACAAATTTTTTTCATGATTTTATTTTATAGACCATCTTATTAGCTTCATAAAAATACCAAAGTTTTTATTTTCCATTCACTAGAGAACAAATACTACATATGTTTTAGTAAAAGCAGATGCCGTAACTTTACATAAGATGTCAAACTTTAAAATGCGTTTTACTCGAAATGCGTTTTTTTCGAAAAACTCAAACGGGGACAGCGATTGCTCAAAATATTTTTTAAATAATTTGCTGAAATTTTTTGTCTATGTTCTGTATAAAAATAAAAGTGTTTTAACCATCAGATTTATCAATCACTGTTTTATTACAAAATTTATAGTTCTTTATGTGAATATAATCACTGTTTTTTTAAGCAATTTCATGTAATAACGAAGATTAAGTGCTCTAGTTTTTATAAGAATTAAAATATCTCTCTTATCCTGAAGGTCATTTGAAAAATGAATAACAAAGTAATAAATCAAAATTGAAAAATTGAGAATTTGTTCGCTTACTATTTGAACAGAGCGAGCCCCGTTTATGAAATTTTTTGTCAATTTTTACCCTTTTTTTCCCATTTTCGTAGTAATAATTTATTTTTCTCTTCTTAAATTTAGCCTTTTTTTTCATAGAATGTGCTAAATAAATCTGGAAACCACAAAGAAAATCTCCGTATATCCATTATTTAAAAAAAAAGTTGTCCCAAGTAGTCGGATACCCTAAGAGAGAGTAAATAAACATAAATAAAAAAATACCCACATGAGATATAAACTTCGATTTTTTTTCCTTATTTAAAAAAAGGTGCAATTAAATAATTAATTGTTAATTATCATATATATTTATTTTCCTAAGACTACAGAAAAGTTTTTAGCTAGCATTTCTTAAATAAACTTCTTATTCTGATTGCAGGATTTTTTTTTTTTAATTTTGCAATTAGTACACAAGTTTTGTTTTTCGTTTTTTCCCCAGTGTGAATCTTTTTAGTAAGATTTTAATTACGGAATTTTAATAAAATGAAATGCAAAGTTTTATGAAGTTTTTGATTTACATTTAAAAACAAAAGCTTCATATTTCATTCGAAAATAACAACTAACTTAAATTATTTTTTTCATAAAAAATGGTTGAATTTACTATTTCTTAATAAATCAATTGAATTTCATTACAGAAGTTGAGTATTAAATATTGAATGTGAAAAAATTCTAACAATTTCCCTGTTTTTTTTTTTTTTTTAATTTATTATTATTATTATTGTTATCGTTACTATTTAAAAACATTGGATGGAAAATACTTTGAAGAAATAGGCAAGTAAAAATTTTAATATTGTACAAGGAAATTTGAAGGCATGGGTCAACTGCGGTTGAGCCCAGGACTTCATTTCGTTTTCAACTCGCCCTCTGTAAGATCATAATCTGAATAATTTTAACTGTCCAATGCTATTCCCGAACATATTTTCCAAGAAATCAGAATTTTGACCTATATGCCAAATGGTAACAGTGATAAGACTGCGAATTTAAAATATATTAAAATGCAATGTTAATGTTACGAATTTAAAATGTAGAAAATGATTTTTCCACAATAAGACTATTTTATTAAGGGTTGCTTTTGTTGAATTTTACATGCATATGCACCAAATTCAATAAAAGGGTCGCAGATAGTGCCTGCTTTTGCATAGGGCCAAGAATTTCAAGAAGTCTTAAGACGCCATTGATCATTGAAGGATATCTTTTTTCATTTCTGAGTTTTTGCCCAGAAAGAAATTTTGTAAGGACAGAAACAAGTGATAATCGGAGGGTTCTAGTTCCAGGGAGTATGGTGGACGCGACAGAACTTCCCAGCGTAGCTTTGCGAGTTTCTGACGAGGCCTTAAAGCAACATGTGATCTGACATTTTCATGAATAGTATGATGTTCTTCCTATTGAACATCGCCGGCTTCCTTAATTGGAGTACTATTTTGAAATTATCCAATTACTGACAGTACCTGTTTTAATTTAGCTTTTCGTTCGGTTTCAGCAGTTCAAAATATATTGCATTTCGAATGTCTCACTTCATACACAACATAAGCATACTCAGACTCAACTAAGGTTTAGAGGTGGAGGGAGCTGGTTTTCCGGTCCCACAATATGTGTGCCCTTTTCCTTATGATGTTTTCATATGTAATCCACTTTGCATCCCCAGTTATCATCCGGTCCAAGAAGGGTTAGATTTTGTTCCACGCGAGCACAGACGGGCATATGATGATAAGACCATTTAAATATAGTTCTCACAACACAACAATCCGAGTTTCTGAATATGGTCGGAAATGGTTTGTTGAGTTTTGTTTGCAAGTCTTTTCGAGCTTGAAACTTGTTGTAACCGAAATGGAAGAAGCTTTCTGGTACACTCAGTAGTTTTACTTACTTTATTCTATGCATGTCCGATATTCTCAATAGCATTTCGATTATCGGAATTTTTTTCAAAAATATAATAAAAGAGGGAGCGTATTCACAAGTAATATTATCTCATTGGGAATATTTTTGGGGTGAAATCTTTCCGAACCGGATTTCAAAGGTGAATCAATAGGTACTAATTACAGTTTATTTTACTGACCTTTCTGTAGCATAGTCTGCCTTAAGTGAAGCCGCATTAACTGAAGAGTATAATCCAGTGTATTTCATTAGCTTTATAATAACTATTTCAAGTGTAACATACTCACATATAAGGAATATTTTCTCGTTACGTATATATTTTTAAAGACAACAAAAAATTAAAAAAAAATTTTTTTTAAAAAAAAAAACAACGAAATATTGCCTTTAAACGAAATTTATGGATGACATTCTAATATAGGTATAGGACAAAAAGAAGCAATTTTATAAATTATATTATATTCATGATACTTTTTGTTGCGACTGTTACTAAAAGTTCTGAATAAAAACTCCATTTTTACTACATAAACATTGATTCTTAAGGCCTGGATAAATATTTATACAAAAAGCACTGCTTTTAACAGCACTTTATTTTCAATCCCATTTTTCGTCAGTCGTGTCCTAGAAAAAATTACTAGGTATGTAAATACACGATTTAACTTAAATGGGCGTATATGTGGTCATACGATTGAATTATATGATATTATAAGAGGTCAAAATGCAAAACAACGTGGAAAATATTTTTAATAATAATACGTTTCAGGAAGTATTATAAAAACTTACTTTACATTTTGATGCAAGTTGTATAATGTTCCAGGTTCGGTTAATTCGAATTGCTTTCTACATATTTGTTTCACAGAATTCTCAATGCTGAAAAAGTAATAAATACTTAAGAACTGTAAAATTTAAAACGTAAATTACTTATTATAATACTAAAGAATTGTGTATATATTTCATTAATATAATTTAAATTTAGATTATACATATATAGATTATATGTACATAGATTATATACTATACTGTTCGAATTAATTGGGACAAATGGGAAAAAAGTGATTTTTTTTTAAAATTTTAGCTTTTTATAATTACATACCTTAAATAAACTGAAAAATCTGTATATTAGTATGAAGTATGTCCTTCTTTAGCAGAAACGCGTCTTTCTACCTGTTTTTCCATTGACTCCACTAGAGTAGCACACATGTTCATGATTTCATCATCTTGGGAACACACTAGTATTACCCTTTTTATCATTTGCTTTGTTGTCGTGTGATTCATCTTAGCGAAACGATTCTTGAGGATAGGCTATCAGTTTTGAACAGAATTTAAGTCTGGGGAATTTTCAAGCCGATCAAACACTTTTATTTTATTTTCCGCATAATAGTATGGACCAAAATTTCGAATTGTGACAAGGGGCCAAGTCATGATGAAATGTTCCATCAAATGAATGAAACAATCCTACTACATAATACTTTTGTATATTTGGCTGAATTCATCATGTATTTAAGAGGAACTAAGCTTCCAGGGCCATTTGTTGCGAAAAAAAAAACCCCAAACATCTGTTTAGAAGGGTGTCTTACAATCTGTTGGATATGATCTCTAGTTACAAAGTTTCACCTTAACTTCGTCTAACTACACTTGATTTATATCCCTGCACAAATAAATGTTTCATCCCTGAAAACCACCTTCTTCCAGTCGTTAACATTCCTCGATCGGAATTTTTTGGCCCATGCTAAACGGTTTTTTTTTTTTTTTTAAATTTTTTTTTATATCATTTTCTGAGTTAGAAATAGTTTTTTCCTCAGTCTTGTTGACTTAAGTCCACCTTCCAGAAGGCTTTTCCGTGCAGTTGAGGTACTCAATTCTACACCATTATCCAATACATTTCTTCAAAGGTCTATGCTTGTCTTTCTTGGATTTATTTTGCTACTTGTTAAAATTTTATCAATTTTTGGAGTAGTTTTCCACTTGCGCCCACATTTATCTTTTCTTTTTGGAGACGATGAACCAGAATTCTGAAATGTTCTTAAAATCCTTAATTCAATCACGCCAACTACCATACTTATATCTCTCACAGTCATAAAAGTGTGCTCTTTGAGAGCGATTTATTTTAGAACGATCCTCGGAATAACATCCATCTTTGAACAAGTAAAAGTAACCCATGTTATATAGAACGCAAAACTGAAATTACCAATTGTCCCACTGAAAGGCTCAAAACTGAGCTCCTGATACATTAAAATGAATAAATTATAGTCAAAGTCAATCTGTCACACTACCTAAAAGCAGATATAATGGGTTTTAGGTGGTTCAAGACATCACTAGTAATCACATATCAATTCAAATAAGAAAAACATGTTTGTCCCAATTAATTCGAACAGTATAGTATATATGATGTACATAGAAGATGTTCTATGGTATGTGGAGATTAATAGAAAAATAAGCAAAATAAAAAATATTTTCAAAATTTAATATTGTCACAAAGGGGTTGAATTTTCAAAAAAATCTCATCAGATTTAATTTTGGTTAGATGATTTTAGATACAAAATAAAGTTAATTTTTCACAATATAAATAACCCAAAGCTATATGATTATTGATAAGTGAGTACAGAGTAGTGAAAAGTACAGCGTACATTACATTTCATAGCCCCTCCCCCCTCTCTCCGCCAGTCGAATCAGTCGGATACCAGCTTTTTTCCGTCTTCCGCTTTATCGCGCAGTATAAATTTGACAGTAGTTTCTTTTAAAAAAAAGTTTAATATTAAAGAAGCTGTTAAGTATACCTGACGTCTTTTTCTTGTAACAATTTCGTAGGTGTTCTTTCATCGTGATAAATGTTAAAAAACACTAAAATGCCTCCTTTTCTTTAAGAAAAATTACTTCGAATTTTAACCAAGAAAAAGCTCAAATACCTTAACTTGATTCCCTTTGTGGAAGTGCGTTACATAAAATTTTTTTTATTTCATTTCCCCTTCATTTATATACAAGAGAACATCTTTTCCGCATAAGTAAGTTTAAAATTCTTTATAAAATTGTTTCGAACCCCCCTCCCCCCTATATATATATGACTGGTGTACTCCAGGAGTGGCCGACCTTTTTGAGAAGAGTGCCCCTATATTTGATAAAAAATAAATCTACGTGCCACTTCCAATTTTTCCAACAAAAAAGTATAGAAAAGGGAACAAATGTTACAAATAGGCTTATTATGGGATTTTTACGTAAATAGCGCATTTTGTAATGCAAGTCTATGTAATAGAAATTTAAAAACAATGTAAAATAAATAAGACGAGAGTACAAACTTAGGTTTTATTGTTAATAAACCTTTTACAAATTCAATAAGTTAGGTTACGTATAAAGAAAAAATGAGTTATTTGAATCATTTAATTCACAATAATTATTAAAAGCTCAGTATACTACTACTTTTTTTTTTATCCCTAGTCATCTATATTAGGATTAGCACATGCAATGCTAAGAAAATTAGGTTATTACAGATGCGTATCAACTAGTTTTTTTTTTTTTTTGAGTGATATTTATTTTATTATGTTCATGGCAGGAAATGGCTATTTATTATTATCTTTTCAAATTTTTAAAAAAATTTTCATTAAGTCTTCGCGTGTCACTGTCACAACTCCTCCGTGCCACACCGTGCTACGGGTTGGCCACCCCTGGTATATACTCCAACGTCATATTACTTAAAGTATTGTACAACAGCAAGGTGTTTTTATTTGAACAGATTTTTAATATAAAATAACAAAAATAATTACATTCCTTTTTTTATTTAATTTCAAAACGAATGCGAGATTTTGCTTATCAATTATTTTAATATTCGAAATACTTATTCTTTAAAAAGACATTTTTGTGCACCGAAACCTTTTATCTCCTCTACTTTCTATAATCTTCATCAGTAGGCTCTACAGTTTGCAGACCTGGGATCCCGCTGTTTCTTCACAAAGCCCGTAATCCCAGGATTAAAATATCTAATACCGGGATTTAATTTTAGTCTGAATTATATTTCAAAAATTTTTTTCTCTTCACAAAATTTTCTAAGAATTTAATTCTCAAAAAATTTATATATATTTTTTATAATGAAATATGTACGTAGAATTTTTTTGTGCGCAATTATAAGTGCAATAAGTAAAAAATTATATGCAGCTCTCATTTCTTGCATGGGAGAACGTCGCACAGATCTAAGTGGTTTAAGGTATCCGACTACGTTTGGAACCGTGATTTTAAAAAGAGCATAAATGGATAATTTTCATGATATTTAGTGTCACTTAGATTAGAACACATGTATAATATATTTTTAAGGATATTTTGACAAAAAAATTATTTAAATACAATATTTCGGCAAAAAATTAACTTAGAATAACCTTTTTTCAAAATGTTCCCCTTTTGTGAAAAATGCTTCTATTATAATAATATTTTGCCTGTATATAGCTCAGAACTCTGTACAGAGGCTCAACTATGATTTTTGAAGATTCACATTATTTTCAGAGTTACAATCCATTGAAATAATTATCGGCGTTTTTTTCTTAAATTTCTTCCCTCTGTTGTCGAAAAACATGGATAAACCCACTTCTAAGTTATATATTTTAAAACCTCTGGTTCAGCCTCTGTACAGAGTTCTGAGTTATACAGGCAAAATATTATTATAATAGAAGCATTTTTCGCAAAAGGAGAATATTTTGAAAATGGGTCATTCTATGTTAGTTTTTTTTGTCAAAATATTGTACTTAAATAATTTTTTATTGTAATACTATTCTTAAAACAACTTTATATATATTTTCTAATCTAAGTGACACTAAATATCATAAATATTATCCATTTATACTCTTTTGCAAAATCACGGTTCCGAACGTAGTCGGATACCTTAAGGCAATACTTACACAATGATATGAGCAACGTCTCTGGAATAGATTTTGTCACAATTTCTTCCTCAATTAAATGCCGTACATTAATAGTAGACCTCCTTGAAAGACTTGACGCTTCAAATCCCACTGCATTACTAACAGTTCATGCTACTGCATCTTCTATTTCAAATGAGGTAACACTTGAAATTGATTTTCATTCTGATTCAATAACTGAATCAATTTGTACACAAAAACCATTAAGTGTAGCAGAAAAACTAGATAAAGTAATCGAAGAGGGATATGTGCATAAAAAAAAAATATGTAGCCTATTAGATTTGAGACACTGTCACCAAAAATTCAGGAAGAAGTGTCTCTTTTTGAAAATAAAGGGAGACGTGGTGACTACCAGGAAAAAACATACTCTTATTTAATGACGATAAAGCCTACGGCAGGACAATTTGTAACAAAAATAAGAAGCCGTTTAAACAATAAAACGCTAGAGAGCTGTGTTTTTTAAAAGCTTATTTACAGAAACACACGAAATGAAGAAGTGTTTCTTTTAATTTCATTATGTACTATTTTTATTTGTTTCTTATGATACATTAAGTTTTGTTTTGATTTTTTTCAATAAATAATAACGTTAAACCAATTTTTTTAATTATATTTTTAGTTTTACTATGTAATTTCAACTATGCTAATGTGTAAGTATTTTTAGTAAATAGTTCAATCCTAATCCCAGGATTGCAATCCCTACTAGGTTTCATTTTCATTTTTCTATCTATAGATTTAATTAATTTTTTCTTGGCTATCAGACCAGTAAAATCAAAATAAAACAACTGAAAAAATTTGAGATCTCAGAATGGGGAAAACATGATGATGTTGGAAAATTAAACAAGTTAATTTTTTTATTGCCAGTCTCATACTGTAAGCATCAATCGAATGTAGTTATTGATTCTTTCTCTCATTATCCCTATAGACTTTTTTAAACAGATTCATGAATTGAAAAAAGTGCCGTATTCAACTTCTGTTTATAATACAATAGAGTCTCGAAAACTCGTCCTAATATGGACCGAATGTTTGCCGAATATGTGAAAATTCCAGGTTATCAAGAATGGGACTAAAAATGAATACGTACAAGTGTTTCCTCAGAAAATATTGTTCTGCACTTGCATGTATTGTTTTTCTTGAGAATACAACAGAAAATAAACTGTGGCCAAATACCCTTAAGGTATCCGACTACGTTCGGAACCGTAATTTTGCAAAAGCGCGTAAATGGATAATATTTATGATATTTAGTGTCACTTAGGTTAGAATACATGTATACAATTGTTTTAAGGACACACACACATTATGTCAAAAAAAAATTATTTAAATACAATATTTTGGCAAAAAATTAACTTAGAATAACTTTTTTTCCAAATGTTCTCCTTTTGTAAAAAATGCTTCTATTGTATTAATATTTTGCCTGCATTCATCTGAGACCTCTGTACAGAGGCTCAACTAGAATTTTTGAAACGCATAACTTGGAAGTCGGTTTATCCATGTTTTACGAAAACAGAAGGGAGAAATTTTAAGAAAACACGCCGATAATTATTTCAAATGGTTGTAATTCTGAAAATAATTTGAATTTTTCAAAAATCATAGTTGAGCCTCTGTACAGAGGTCTGAGCTATATACAGGCAAAATATTAAAACAATAGAAGCATTTTTTACAAAAGGAGAACATTTGGAAAAAAAGGTTATTCTAAGTTAATTTTTTGCCAAAATATTGTATTTAAATAATTTTTTTTGTCATAATGTGTCCTTAAAACAATTTTATACATATATTCTAATCTAAGTGACACTAAATATCATGAAAATTATACATTTATGTGCTTTTTTAAAATCATGGTTCCGAACGTAGTCGGATACCTGAAACACAGAAAAATACTTACTTCATGAAGGCATAGATTATTTACTACATGAAAATGAAAATTAATGAATACATAGTTTACAGTAATTTACCTGATCAGACACACTTCAGAAAGTACTTTATGAAGACATAAAGCTGTCTATAATGAAAATTAAGTAGCCGTCTTTGCAAAAACTGGCTACAGAAATGCGTTAAGTCTTGTCTTTCGTACTGCACTCTATGTTTTGCTGCTTCGTCACGAAGATGACAAAGGAACAGTAAGTCCCTTACCGAAGCATACTGAAGGGCGGTTTCGACAGCTTTTAGTCCCTAGCTATGTGGTATCTTTGGAGTTTGTACGGTATCCTCAACGTTAACGTCTTCATCGTTTACCAGCATTTTTTCATTAACTGTGACAGCAACAATAATTTCTGCAGCGGCCTTAATGTACAGGTCTGTACGTGGGGTGTTTTCGACCTGCATGGGTGTGGCCGAGTTATCCGGACTGCCGGATTATCGAGTGCCGAGTTTTCGGGACTCTACTGTAGTTGAATCAAGTATCCTCATAAAGGGATTTGCTACAAGCAGATCCGATCAAAACTAAGGAAAAAAGTTCTAAGAGTTTGTTCCACTCGCTGTTTTATATACATAGAGTACAGAAGGGTGAATTAAAATACTGTGGAACCTCATTAATCCAGATTAATTACGGGAGTCTAAGTAATGCTAGGAACAGAAATAAATAGCTAAATTTTCTGTACGGTAAAAAGAAAATATAAATTTTGAAACAAGACAAAGGCAAGCAGTAAATAATTTCATAAGAAATAATTCAAATTCTTACACTATTTACATACTATGTATCTGGTAGATAAAAAAAAACTACTTAGAACTGTGATGGGTTTTGTGGTTATTAATTAAGAATATTTTTAAATGGATGTCCGGATTAAATGACATCCAATTTAATGAAGGTTTACTACATGCTCATTTTGTATATTGTTTTGTACTCTCAAATGTCATATAATTTCAATGTGTGTACATTTATTTTCCGTTTAAATAATCTTTTCAGTTTAAATAATCTATTATATGTGTACAGTGGATTATATATTTTTCGAATACGTTTAAATTGAAATCCAATTAATAAAACACAAGACAAAAACAAACAAACAACACTCTAATAAGGAAATTCAAACGAATATAATAATCTTGTGAATCAAATTATGTTTTTATAACTTAAACTTTTGTATATATGTTATGTTATTTAAATTCATTCATTGCAAGATGCAAAAAACATCATATCCTGAGAATGTAAAATTATTTGAAGTAAGAATTTTAGGTGTAAGGAAATGAATTGCAGAAAGTGTACCATTCCCTAAGAATTCATTCAGTAAAAGAAACAATGCAAGCTTAACGCAAACTTGCCTCCTTTGCTGAACGTCGCTTTTGTCTATGATTCAACAAAGAGCTTTCAAGGACGTTTATTTGTTACGTAAAAACAATAAATAGGATTTATGACATACTAAGAAAGTACAATACAATGAAGAATAATATCGAATTTCATGGGAATATATAAAAAAAATTATGGATGTTACACAGACATTTATAGGATTAAGAAGAAATTCTGCGATATGAACGACTTCCAGTCACTGACAGATGTTAAGAATCATCTTGTAGTGACTTAAATTCTCTGTATCAATAAAATACACGTTCTTGGTGGTCGAGTACCTTCTTCCAAGAACTGTGGTTAACATTAAAAGAATAAATATTAATGGCATAAATATAAATTTTTTTATGTTTTGTGTTACCGCGTCTCTAAATTTTGGGAATAATAGGCTAAATTACAATAATTGTACCTTTTAAAATAACCTTTAAATTTGATATTTTTTTGCATTATAAAAATATTTAAAACAATTCTTACTATTTCATTTTTTTTATTTTATACGACACTTCAGCTTTACAATAAAAACAATAAGGGAGCTTCGGAGTCAGTATTATTCTTGTGAAAATTATTCACAAATTGCAAATATTGCTTGCGGTACAAACTCGTAATGAAGATTTACGTTAAGGACTTAAAAACTTTTTATGCCGCAATGATTGTCACTTATGTGACAAAAAAATATTTTTTTAACCATTTAATGTGACATTATCACTTAGCCAAATACATATTTAATACATTTTTAAATTTTACAAATTGACAATTCAGGGATTGCTTTGAAAATTAAAGGGACAAAAAAAAATTGCATTTATTTTTATATTATTTCATGCAAAGTTTTAAGACAAGTACTCAGTTTTGTTAATTTTATTTATTCATAAATTTATATATATATATATTTACTCTGAAGGAGTCAAGCTTTCATAAACAGTGAATTGAGCTTGCTGAATCAGAAACCAAAAAAAGGAGCAATATTTAACGAACTCACCTATTCCAATCGTCAGTGGCAAATATCTCAGGTTTTAGTGATTCTGGTTTAGTTTCAACCTCTTCTGGAACTTTTTCGAGTGTTCCAGGAACTGCTAATGAACCTATCGTTTGAACATACCGTAAGCCCGCCTTAGTATTTTTGGGGGAATTCCGTTTCGACATGGATAGTTTTTTAAAAATTCTCTCGCACTTTACTCTTCTGATAACACACCCGCACTATCAGAAATCACCCTTGTTTGTTTAACAAACCACAAAGGCTTCAGTTCACCGTTTATGTTGTTGCGAATGAGCTTATCATTTAATACTGCTACAGATCAAAATACGATAACAAACAAATCGACCAAAAACGAAACGCAAGTCAGAACTTCAAACCTATTGAGTCGAAGATTGATAAGGAACTTGATTTTCATTCGTTTGCTGATGTGCGAGATCATTTGAATCTTGTCTTTCATATTTATGATAAATTTGTGTCTAGATCTGTCGATCTAGATCTAAATGAGAATTCAATGATACCTTTTATATGCTTTTTGCCGGTACCTAATTAACGCTAGATTTTAGTTTGCAAAGGTAAGACATGTTTTCATGTAAGAAAAGCTTCTTTTTTCCAAGTTATCAAGTATCAAGTTAATATATAGACCAGAAGTCGACAACCTATGGCACGCGGTACAATTATCAGTGGCACTCTGCACTACTTAACAAATTTTTTAGTTTTTGAATGGACGGAAGTTGATAAATTTGTAATGGACCTTGTTTGACAAACATCTTCAGAATTACGGACATTTACGGAATTACGAAAAAATTTGGAATATAACTTTAAAGATAAATTTGCACCTATTTTGTAAATTATTAAACGTCATTATTGAAGAGATTTAATTGTTTGAAGAGATAAAATTGCATGTGTACTCTGCTTTCCGCTTTTGGTTCTACATATCCAAAGAAAAAAAATTTCTTCGTAAGAAAAATATTTCGAGTCCGCGAAGAAACTTTTAACAACTGAATGCTCAGAATCATGTCAGATTGAAAATCGCACATTATATCACTGATTTTTCTACATGAAAGTAGAACGGTTTGCATTAAAATTTTTATTTATCTATTTATTTAAATATAATGAAGGGAAATAATTATATTTTATGTTATATATTTCTTATTTTAATAAATATGTATAAAAATACATAATACATTTACAATTTTATTATTATTATTATTATTTTTTGAAAAATATTTATATTTTATGCCATTTATTTTTGTGTTAAGAAATATCTTCAGATGATGTAGAATTATTATATAATAAAACTGTAAATCTTTATTATTGACCTTTATTCTCTAACTCTGCATGCATTATCACAGCAATCGAATTGTTTCAAAAATGTTTTATATGGCACGCTGAATCATATTGGTAGATTGGTTTGGCACACCACAACTAAAAAATTGCCGACCCCTGATATATAGACTTTGCTTGATTCTGTTTAATTTATAAATAGACATCCTTACGAAAAATAAAATAAAATTACTACTGTTTTCGATAGAAATAAAAATGCTTTTTTTCCCTACTAAACGTCTAATATCTGGTTTAATGTTTGAAATTTTGATACCCTGGATTGAATGTTTGATACCCACATCGATCCCATCCAAATTTGAATCTAAAAATCCCTTTCTAGGCGCTAATATTTTGAAAATTGAAAAATATTCTGATTCTGAGAATGGAACTGGACATTTTTACAAAATTTGTACATTGATATGTTATAATATTAGTATCGATATTTGTATTATTTAAAATTAAAATGCATAATACATTTTTATAAAAATGTTTTTCATATTTATATAATTATCTGAGATCGATAAGTTAAAAGAAGCTAAATATACTATTAATACAATTTTCTTCAATATTAAAAAATTGTATATAAAATACAGAATTCCTTAGCATTCCTCCCGCGAAACCCTTGAATTGAAGTAACATATATTTGCATACACGTAAAAGTAATATTTTTCAGAAAAAACGCATAATTAACGGATAAAAAGGAAATAGATTAAAAAAATTTTTAAAAATTATCTAACCAATAGTACAACATTAATTCTTCCAAATTAAATTTTTTAAATAAAATTAATAAGGATGGAATTCAAGAAAATTTAAACAATATCTATATATATACTGATATTAATTCAAATATATTCTGTTATATAGAAAAATCCTATTATACGGTTATATAAATAGAACTCTTAACAGCTCTGTTGGTAAAAGCATTCGTTTGAAACGAAGTAGTATTGTAAAATTTACCAATGAATGAAAGTTCTTGAACATCATAAAGAGTATTGTGTTTGAAGCGACAGGAAACTATTTAGGCACACGCTTCTTTGTTTATCAAAACACATTATTCAGGTCTTCACAACAAACACCTGAAAGACGGTCACTGAGAAGAAATAAACCTTTTTTTCCCTTTGGAAGTTGCTTACCAAATTTTGCTAACAACGATAAAATTAAGTTTTTTTAGAATTAAACCTTTTAGAAACCTTTTAAAATAATTGGATATACTACTGGAAAAAATTTATCCATATTTCATATAGTATATATATATATAAAAAGAAAATACCTTTTGAACATAATTTTTTTCACTCCATCTTGGACAATAACAATGCTGGAAAAAGCTTTCTGCCTTTGCGAAAGTCACAATGAGGTCACAAACAGAGCCGGTCTTAGACCGATTGCACCGATTAGACCCAATAGGGCCTCATGATTGCCGCAGGTCCCTTATTTCTCAACCGAAACTCGTATTTTAACTTAAAACGAATGTTTATATTTCTAAAAAATTATTAATAGTGATTATCTAGAATGGAGCCAAGGGCATAGACAGAAATTATAAGGCGTTTCCACATTTTTAACTTTAATAATAGAAATTATTAATCGAACGGAAATTTGATTGTGTATTACAGAGCTATACGAGTATATGATAAATATAATTATATTTTTTGATTAGGATTATTATAATATACTCGTATGTATATAATCAACTATATAAATTTTATAAATAAATCCTAATATGTAATGTGCATGAATCTCTATAAAAAAGTAAAAAAGTAAATTAATTATATGTTGATCTTTTATAGTTTTAAAAATAGTTGGAAATATAACTTACGTTTGAAAACTGAAATAAATTTGTTATTTTAGTTATTTATGTTATTTTATTTCAACTTCGCTAACCCATAACGTCAACAACAAAGAAATAATAAAATTCCTCATCTCTATATAATTCATACAATTGGATAATATCGGAAGATAATCACCAGTGATTTCGTCTAAATATCTGTTAGGACAGGGTCGGCAAAAACCGCGCCTCGAGAGCAGCGTGCGGCTATTTACATAGAAGGTTGCGGTTCTTCACTCGTTTGCCTTTTTGGATTATTATTATGCATACTAAAAATTGTTACCCTTTCTCTTTTTCCTTTACAATTATTTAAAGAAAAAATGCATGTATTTATATATACATTTAATTATTTGACTGGGTTAAAGTAGTTATTTCAGATTGTTATTTCTGTATTATAAATTATTTTTCATTTACGAAGCTTACTGAGAATGAGTGAAAATATTACAATTATTTCTAAAGCAATAGGAAAGTCCAATTATAATTGGTGAAAATTCCGTCATGGGTAGACATACCTCAGAATGATTTCCAGCAAAATTTACTTATACGTGTACAGGAGTTAGGGAGCACTTTTATAAATAGACTAGAAGTACTTAGACCGCCAACTGAAGTGACAAAAACACATTAAGCATTTTTGTACATTCATAAGAATTAATAGAAAGAGTATTGAAATGATTTATGTGAAAGACCAATCAAAATCAAATTCAATTATTAATGTAAACATAAAATTCTAGAATAAAGAGCTTACGGTATTATTGGTAAAGAATTTCTCTTTGAAGGAGCGCAAAACTTAAAAAAAAAAAAGAAAAAAAAATTCACAACATCACATAATTTTCAAATGCTTGTTCTTGTATTGAAACTCAGAAATAAAAATAACTTCCGTAGTAATTAGTTTTTGAAAAAAAATATTACTTATAAGATAAAATTGTATTCAGATAAAATAAAATTATTAATTGAAACACAAGAGTTTTGATCACGACCGCTACCAGAGCCCCTTCCCCTCCAGCGCAAGCGTATGCTTATAAATAGTTTAGGTTCTTTGATAGTTAGGCTCTCTTTTTTTTAATTTTTTTTTAGGCTCTTTGATAGTTTATTTATCTTGTTTCACTTACAAATCGGCTCTTCAGACTCAAAAGTTTGTCGAACCCTGCTTTAGGAAGTTATAAATTTTTTGAAAATGTGTTGTTGTTCTGGTTCAATGGTCATTTTCCAAGGCATTAAATCATTGCCATCAATTCACATCTACATAAGTACATAAATTCCATTCGTGGCAACGATATTTTTGAAGATTTCGTGTAATCTATTTTTACATAATTAGTTTAAAGAAGAATCTTTGAATTTGAAATACTCACAGGTTCCTATTTAAAAAAGAATATGTAATCTATGCTTTATAGCAAGCCGTATCTCAAAGTAAATGC
>BMAV01019189.1:164451-175711 GCA_019973955.1 Trichonephila inaurata madagascariensis
TGGCAATTCTTTTGGTCTGTAATAATTAAGCACTGAGTCATCATACTCTTTTTTAAAAAATATCCTTTTACTCAGTGTCAATTTTAGCTTATTTCTGGCCCTGGCTGCAGAAGATCTACAGGCCTCCTTGGCACTGGAGGATCGAAATTTATAACCAGAAAATCAGGTTAAGTCTGTTATCCTGGCTCCTAAGCGCCCGCCCCAAACACCCAATGGATAAACCGGCAATGCTGATACTCACCAATAATATTGAAAATATCTATATTCTAAAATACAACAAAAGAATAAAGTTTACTTGCATATTATCACCAACTCTATTAATAACTAGCCAGGTTGGCAACCCAGATTTCCTGTGTGTCATACACGCTGAATTGGCAACCATGGGCTTTTCATTTCTTACAATGTCTTCAATAGGTTGCGATAATATGTAAGTATTGACTAAAGCAGCAGCCCGTTTAACGAATTCTATGAAAATAGTTACATTCGTAAAATAATCTATTTAAAGTCATCCGAAATTTATAGGCTTAATGTCAAAATAAACCATAATGTAAGTAATCCCCATTACAACCACATTACCACTCTATAAAAAGTCCTCGTAACAATATTGTAATGTTATTGCCATACAAAGCAACAATTGTGGCCCTAATGTACTGATATGAAATTAGGGATTTTTTTCTTGTGTTTGTATTTAATTCATATTCAGCGATACTCAACCTTCGGACCACTGGACCTTTCTAAATGGCCAGTTGCACAAAAAAATCAATTATTTCAGAACAAAGCATGAAAAATTTAGCGAGAAATTCTATCATTCAAGCAATCAAATGCACCAATTTTGCTATGGATGTTGTGCTGGTATGAATTGCAAAATAACTTTTTTCCTTGTAATTGTAACGGTTAGTGATAACAAATGACAGTGGAGTAGCAAACATTTTATGAGTGAAACTAATTTTTAATTAACCCTTCTGTCTTCCAAGTGAAAATTATGTATAGAATATATGTTGTTTCAAGATGATTGGAATCTTGACTCTTTCATTAAAAAGAATAAACATGGATCAACAACTTGTTTGATTTGTTGTGAAAATGTTATATTAAAAAAATATAATTTTGCTCATCACTAAGCACAAATCTTTCCATGTTTTTTTAGGATCTCTCTCAAGACCAGATAAAATCGCTTTCTTAAAAAAAGTCTTTGCTACTGCAATAAAATATTTTGTTGGTGGTAATTTCACAAAACTCAGAGATAACACAAGCATCTAAAATTTTGGTTGCATTACATATGTTGATAAATATAAAATTGTTAAGGATAAACATGAATAGATACAGAAATTGTTAGTGTTTCTTAAGTTCTCTCGATGCACTCTTTGATAAATTCAGTTATTTATTCAGATGCATATTGTACAGTACAATTAAAAAGTATTTACATAAATTTGAAACAAAATGCAGAAGCAATTCTGAACTAATTTTAAAACAATAATGAGGATTTCAGTCTGCAATTCTATAAAAACTCTTTACTGCCATCCTGCTCTTGATAAATTAATATCTAAAATAAAAGTAAGTGAGGCTTTGTTGAAAAGAGAAATCAAAGTACATGACAGTTTTGTTTTTATGGTAGTAGAATGTTAACGAGGGGGTTGGGATCATTGATGAAAGGAAATCGAAAGTCTCCTATAACTGGTTAAAAAGTTCATGACCTATTTTTTGTAATTTGAGTGGGATAAGAGTTTAATATAGTTTTAAAATAAAATCCAAAGTTATAAGTTTTAATATTTAGGTCTGTTAACTGCATTTTAAATATACTTGATCTTATAGCACCTTCACCCCCATTAATCTTCATGTTGCGGCCCGCTCGATATGTTTATCATGTGTATGTGGCCTAGTGGAAAAAAAGTTCGAGTACCCCTGATTTAATTTGCCATGTCAATCATTTAAAAATACACTTTTTTATGCCTAGTTTTAAACTGTTTTGGTACTTAAAATTTTATGGCAAATATATTGGCACCATTATAGGAGAAAAAGCTCATGGTTGCCAATTCAGCGCGTACTGCACATGTGAAATTGAGTTGCCAACTTGGCAAGTTATCTTGAATATTGGCATTGTGATAGTATGTACTGCATTTTTTTAAAATTATTAATATTTAGAAAGTTTAAGAATAAAATTTTTTGTCCCTTTTTTAGAAATGCTTTTCATCTTACAAATCTAGGAAATTCATCGTGTTTCTATTCCCTGCTTTTTGGAGGATTAGGGAGAAATTTCTGCCTTTCATTTTTCTCCCATATGCAAAAGATGATGGGGGAGGGGGACTTCTCTTTTGCAGCATTTTGAAGTAGAGAAAGTTTTTGCAACCCAGTGTTTTCCTTGGTGACAAATAAATCACCAAGAAGCTTGATGACTTTTAAAAGGAGTATTATAATGAAGCCCTGAATTGTTAAATCCCTGTAGATAGTTTTACTGTGAAAGAATTTGCAAAAGTTTATGAAAAAGTGTTGTTTACTTAAAGAGACATATACTGCAAATTGCAAAATCTGTATAAAAAAAAAATCTAAACACCTTAAAAACATATATTGCATTTTGTGGAGAATTTTAAACATCTGTCTAAATATTAACTCACACAAACAATTTTTTCCAGGTTTAAAATGTTTTTTTTTATACAAAATATGCACTACTGGACATTAAAATTTCTACACCAAGAAGGCGACATGCTCCAGACATGAAATTTAAACAACAGAAAGGAGGTGCAGTGATATGCAAATGATTAGCTTTTCAGCACATTCAGACAAAGCAGGTGTCAGTAGCAACACCTACAGTGTATTTAAATGCAGAAATTGTTGAGCTGGTTTCTCATAAATGCATTGCATTTGAATGTTATTGCCTTGTGAAAAGTTATGATACCTTGTGTGTAAGAAGCAGAAATGCGTACCAGCATGTTTCTGACTTTGATAAGGGTCGAATTGTAACATACAGGGATTGCGGTTTACCGTATCACAATATTGCTGCTCGCGTTGGTCGAGATCCAATGTCTGTTAACAGAATATGGAATCGATGGTTTCAAGACAGTAATACGGAACACCATGCAGGATCTCAATCGTCCCTATCGCTAGCAGAAGACAGGCATGTTACCCATAAGGCCTTAATAGACCGTGCAGCTATGTCACGAGTCCGGAGTGAAGAATTGGAGACGTTGACAAGACAAGTGTCTGCACGAACATTTCGAGGACGTTTGCTTCAGCATGGACTCTCAACTCGGAGACCATGGCTACAGCTACCCTTAAGGCTGTATCACAGACAGAAGCGTCTTCAATGGTGTGATCAATGAGGAACTTGGGTGCACCACAATGGCGTGATGCCATATTTTCTGCTGAATGCAGATTAGGTTTCCTTAATGCGGAAAATGTTCGACTGTTGCCCTGGCCTGCATGTTCTCCAGATAGAAAACGCCTGGTCCATATTTGCTGAGCAACTGGTTTGTCACCATATGCCAGTCACTACCTTTGATAAGCTGTGGTACTGTGTTGACACTACATGGGCATCTGTACCTGTACATGCCATCTAATCTGTTTGACTCAATGCTTAAGCATGTAAATGCTGTTATTATTGCCAGAAGTGGTTGTTTGGGGTTCTGATTTCTCAGTATCTATGTACCCAAATTTCTTGAAAATTTAATCACTTGTTTACTTTCAGTATAATATATTTGTCCAATAATTATCATTTTTTCCCTGCATTCCTTCTTGGTATAGCAATTTTAATGGCTAGAGTGTATTTTTTGGAATAATTTTCTGATGGAGAAGGAGATTGCTAAAAAAAGTTATGAAATCAATGTTAATAATCAATGCATTATTGCAAACTTTTAAGTAGCTTATGTGTGTATAGCAAGTATTTTTAAAATTAATTTTATTGAACAACTCAGATAAATGATTGTATTTTTGTAAAAATGTATATGTTTCTTATCTTTTAGAACAATACAAATGTTTTTTTGTACTTTTCTAATAATTTTACTGCAGAAAAGAAATGCATCATTATTGAAAATTTGGTGATTAACTTTTTGTACAAATGAAGTTCTGTTCATACATTCTTTTTATGTAAATTAACATTTTTTTCCCCTTTCTACAGTTTAAACTTTTATTTCCATTAATTTTTCTATATTATTTTGTAAGACATTAGAAATACCCTCATATTTCAATTTCTTTGAAAATTATGTGTTGCACATAGTCAGATACCTTAATAACATACTCTTTTGTCAGGGACAGTAGCTTATCTATTAAGGGGTTTAGGGGAAAATTAAAACTGTATCCACTGATCAAAAGATTTTTAATTTTTAGCATAAATGTTATATATGAGTAGGGTATATTGCGTTTATATGGAGGGAAAAAAAATTGTTATTCATGTTCAGAAATGACCAATGCGGGAAAGATGTTCTATAATATGGAGATTTGGGAAAAAATGTTTCAAAATTTAATATTGCCTTAAAAGGCAGTTTGAGTTTTCAAAAAAAGAACAAAAGACTTTGGTTAGAAAATTTTAGATTAAAAAATAAAATTATTTCTTTGTCATATGAATAACCAAATGCAATTATTATTGGTAAAAAGTATGATATACATTGCAACATTTCATAAATCCAGCTTTGTAATCTTGCTTCATCAAATACGTTGGATCCAAACTTTTTTGAACCTTCATATTACCGTGCTCTAATTTTGAATGTAAAATTTTAATACTAAAAAGTTATTAAGTGTACCTGACTTTTTTTCTCGTGACTATTTAGTAGGTGTCCTCTCATCATAAAAATTTTTTAAACATTCTAAAATGACTATTTTACTTTAACAAAGTTTAATTTGATTTTTTATGATAAAATAGAAATATACCAAAACTTGATTCCCTTTGTGGAAGTACTTAACATTAAGAATTACTTTTTATTTTATTTTTCTCTTCATCTTTATACCAGAGAACATCTTTTCTGCATAGGGAGATTTTGAAATGCTGGAACTTTTTTTTTTATCCACCTTTAATATCTGCCTATTTCTTATGCTTTTTAAAATAAATACATCCTCCCATGAAAGTTTGGTACTTAAGTATTATCACAACCTGTTTGTGACACTATTTGAAATGAAGCACGTGGTTGCCAATTCAGCATGTACTACCTACAGGAAATTGCAGTTACCAACTTGAGGTGAGTTATTAGTATAGAGTTGGCAATTGTTGCTATAATACGTAAGTACCAAAAATATTCCCTGTACTCTACCATTCAAGGTAGTAAATGCAATTTTCAATTGTAAAAAACCCAGCTTAAATAAAATTTTAAAAATGATGATTATGTGCTATAGTCACCTCCATTGAAGTAAACAACCAAAATGTACATATACTTTGCTTCAGGTTGAATGAAAATAATGAGAAATTCAAAATATATATTTTTAAATTTATCTAACGCATTACCATACTACTAAAGTGTTCCTGTAATAGGGGAGACTTGTGTATCTAGGGCCACATTTTTTCAATGCACAAAAACAGAACCACCTCTTCAAAAATGTGAAACTGATATGCACTCATCATTATACTAACTACCATCCAATAGAAGTTAATATAAGTACTTAAAATAATACATTCCGTGAAATAAAAGGTTATTTAAAAAATTCACAAATGACCCTCAGTACAATGATGTTATTGTATCTAGGGCCAGCAGCTGCTGTACCTAAGGCCCTTTCCGGGAACTTAGGTTTTGTTCTGTAACCAATAGAAAACAAACATACACACATGAATTTAATAAAAGAATCAATATCAGCTAATATATTGATTTATCATGCAACTATTTTATTTACAATGTGCCAAATTATTAATGAATTACATATTTTCATTTAACATTATAATTTAAAAACTGGTTACAAAACTGAGCTGCATACATTGTCGCTCTGAAGCACCAACAGATTATGGTTTGGGCAATTTGAACCCAATATTTCTGTCATCAATTTCATTAGTTTCTTTTTTATCATATAGAAACTTATTTGAACATGCAATATCCTTCAGAAATTTAACACTATAGTGTTCTTTAACATCTGTCATTTCTGCCACATAAAAATGTTCAGATTTTTGGCCTTGTATTTTTGTTAAACAAAAATCCCCCCCCCCTTTTCATTAGTATTTCTTGCATTAGTTACTGTACAATTTGCATCATCAGTGGAATGAGGATCTTCAATATCTGATAATTCTTTGGATGAAGTTGCCTTAATTTCAAACTCAGGTTTTTTTCACAAGTTTTCTTTTTCTATTTTTTTGGCGATTTTAATAGCATGATGTTTTTTGATTTCTTCCTTTTCTGAAGTGTCAGTCAAGATTCTGCCTCTCCCTGTGTTTTTGGCCACCTCTGTTGGATTTACTTCAAGAATTATGTTTATTAGAAATTTAGATTTATGCTACTGTTTTTATAATTCTAAATAATTTCTTTTTATTAAATGAATTCTTATGTTTGTGTAAACAAAATAATAATCCTGAATAATAACAATAATGGTAGCAAACATATTTTTTTTTATAAATCAAGCATGTTGAAAGTTTCAGAGCCAAATATACACTCTCATTTAAATAACATCCAATTATAATAAAAAACTTGACTAAATCAAAATGGTTCAGATAATTAAGGCCACTTACCTCCTTTTATTATAAAAACTTTTTTTAATAAAATAACGAATATTAATTGCAATTGTACCTAGGGCCATGGCAACTATGCGGCTTTAGGTACAAGACTAGGTAATTTCATACAAAATGTCTTCTGCAAAAAAAACCACAAAGAGGGGATTTATTTAAAATCTAATTTAGTACTTAAGAGTTACAAAGAAAATTATGTACCAGAATTCAAAGAAAAATATTTGACTTATCTTTGTACAACAATAAAAAGAAATGAATTGCAAAATTTTACTTCAGACAATATAAAACTGTTTTTCATTTATAACTTTTGCAAAATTTCAAAATGAATGCCATAGTAGGAATTGGTGTTGTCACTCACCCAAATGAGCTATAAAACTTAGAACTAAATATTATTCTAATAAAATGGGGTGGCCCTGGGGACACAGGTCTCCTAAATCCTTTCTATTGTTTTCTTTTTTGTAAGTTATTGGAGCTTTAAAAGTTACTTTGAGTTTGATTTCTTAACTTGACCTATTAGTATGTTTAAATTCACCTAGGGATAATTCTTTTTAAAGAAAAGTGCATTTTTCAGAACGCATGAGAAAAAATGTAGAAAGAAAATTGGTAATTGTAGCAGTGCCCTATTAACTTTCATCACGCGTTTCATTTCTTTAAAATATTTGTGTCTTGAAATTATTGTTGATAAATTATTTTTACTGCTATTCTCTCTATCATTCTTTACTATTCGTTAGTGGAACACGAGTTAAAAATAATGACGGGCCATTTTTTTGTTTACTTTTTTAATACAAATTTAATGAAAAACAATTAACCAGTTATAATTAAAAGTGATTGTGTGGGTTTAGAATAGGATTAGTTATATTATTTATTGCCGATAATCATTCAGTATCTGCTGTATATTACCAATAGAAAGTAAAGGACGTACGCAGGCGTCAACATCCTGCCCATCCTTGCCATATTCTCATGCTAGAACTTACCAATTTTTGCATCAATTTTTTTAAAGAGGGAATTAATACAAGCAAGTAATAAGTGAATATATAATTGAACATACATCATTATATTTATATAAGAGTATTAATTATCTTAAAATAATGAAATACTACATATTACAATTTTCTTTGTGTTTTTGTACGTAATTTATGATACAAGAAAACCATTAAATTCAAAGTTAATTATATTATAGTTAAACCATACAGATTAAATTTTCAATAGGTAATATATTTAGTATAATAGATCTTTTATAAGCGCTTTTATTAATTTTAATGTCTGCAGCTCTAATTTTGTTATCCTTTCCAGGATATATTTCTACAACACATCCCGATAACCATTTACAAGGGGGAAGATTTTCTTCCCTGATTAAAACCGGTTCCTTATTTTAAGGTTTTCTTTATTAGTTATCCGGGTTTTTTTAGACTATTGAGAGAAATATGAACCATTTTTTCCAGATCTTTTGAACTGATTTAGTTATTTTGTCTCAAACATTTAAACAATTTGATTCACATTTTATAAGAGATGATTTGACCAGGGTGTTCTTAAGACTTCATAATGCCCTGGGCCCCTAAGAAAAGTAGACTCCGTCTGGAACCCCTTTAAACAGAGAGTATGTAGCAGAAGTTGTGTGTGTCGAATACTCATACAAATGGTAATTCGTAACTAATAAATGTACGGTACTCGCCGTTATGCGAAACTAGGCTCCAGAAATTGACTCAACCAATTGCCAACTGACTGGTAAATAAGTTATGATGGTGTGGTGGTAGGCCTATTCCTAGACATGGATGATGGTAATTAGGTAATAATACAATCATCCCATCATTGCCGAGGCCCCTGCCACTGTTGGCTCATGCTTTAAGATGTATTTTGGTTTGACTATAACTGTGATCTGTCTTCCAATTAAAAAGTGTGCTAGGGTCAAAACCTCTAAATCATCCACATCAGATGAAAGAAAGAGTAAGAGTCGAGAGTTCAAAATTGCTTCTAATTGGGTTATTAACGTTAATTATTCTTCAAAACTAATTTTTGAATTTCCTCAACACGCATTAAATGATATTTAAAAGATTTTATATTAGCCACTTTAAGACCTCCTCAGTTTAGACTTCTAGGGTTAATAAATGAGCGTTCAATGTCTTCTGTGAAAAACATAAATTAAGACTCATCTTGATCTCTTGCGAATTTAGTCAAAGCTTTCATTTCTCTTGAAGCTCCTATCATGTAAGTACCATTATCCAAAAATATTATTTTATGACATTTGTCCCTTCATGAAATAAATCTTTTCAATGCAGCAGTCAAAGCTTGAGAAGTTAAATTGTAAGTTTTTATGAAGATTAAAATACTTATACTGAAAAAGGTACATCGTAAGTAACACTTTTAATAGACAAAACCTAGACTTAAATCAACATTTATTGCTAACAACTATCTCGCCTTTCCTCTACCACAACTAAGTGTAAACTAATGACAAACTTAACAATTTAAAGTAAAAATTGTAGTATGGGTAAGTGTACAATTGATTAATCGATTGTTGGGTGCACTCTCCAGTTATACAGCATTCCCCTTCTGCACCCCCCCCGCCTGCCAATCCTAAGTGAAATCTAAATTCCTTCCTTCCTCAGTGGCATGACAGCCCAGGGTAGCCTTGGCCTTCTCAAGAATCCTTTACCTGGCCAACCTTCTTCCTGCTAGTGTTTTCCAATTCCTACTTTTCAAAACTAGGAGATCTTTTTCTAGGCCATCAATCCATTTAAGATTTAGCCTGCCTTTTCTTCGTGTGCCAATTGATTGAGTATTGAAGGTTTTTTTAGTGGTGCGGTCTTCATTCATTCTGATAACATGACCAGCCCCCATTTAATTCGTTGTATTTTGATGAAGTTAACAATGTCAGGTGCTTTATATGATTGATAGAGCTCTAAATTTGATCTTCACCATGTTCCATTTTCCTGAATTTCTCAAAAATGAATCTTAAAATCTTCGCTTCGAATATACTTATCATGTTCTCATCTGTTCGAGAAATGGACCAAGTTTCACATGCATAAGTTAATACTGATCGTAAAAGACTTTTATACAATAGAACCTTTGTTTTTCTTTTGATTAAATTTGATTTCATATATTTTCGTGTTCCATAAAGACATCTATTAGCCGCAGTAATTCTCTTTTGGATTTCAATAGTACAATCGTTTCTATTGTTAATTTTCGAACCTAAATAAGTGAAGCTGTCAACAACTTCAAAACTATACTCTTCAATTTTAAAATGGGAATTGTTAAAACATGATTTAGTGCAAGGCATGTACTTGGTCTTAATCTCAGAAATCAAAAATATTAATCATAAAAAGTACATTGTTTTTCGGAAAATAGATTTGCCTTCCACAACAGGTGTGATAAGCAGTCTGTACCAGGTGTGATAAGCAGTCTGTACCAGTCCATCAGTATTAATCACACAGTAGTCCCACATCAGTTATTGCTAATAGTCGTTCAGCTTCTGCAGAATGTTACAGATGAACGGTAGAGGGTGCCAGCAACTATTATATCATTTCTTCCACTGTAGAATTTCATCAAAATTCACCACTTATAAGGTCTTAAGGCATGGGCCCAGGGCCTCGTCTCGTTCTCGACTCAACCTTAACAATTTCATAATTCGAATAATTTCAACGGTGAAATGTTATTTCCGGTTGTATTTACCAAAAAACTGAGAATCTCGGACGATATGTCAACTGGCTACATGTGATAACCGTAGTCCACGTACAGACCTTGGTCTATGACTATACACCATCCTTCCTTAAGCATTTCAAAGGTAGTAGTCGGTTTGTGGAATTGTAAGTCATGCACATTTATTTGTTTCGGGTTATTGTTTGTGAGAGTACTGTTAACTTTTAAGGTTCATAGGTGGGTCCTACTTTTGTGTAAGGGGCCCAGGGCCTCAAAATGCCTTAAGACGGCCTGCTTATAAGTCTATTGTTACAGAATTTTTCGAGGCTGTCTCTATCAAAAAGTATTTCGTTCAATAAGAGTGACATGACTGGAAGATCTTAGTATGTCTAATTCAAGTGTATCTGAAACTATCAGTTTTCCCCAATTCTTCAAAAAAATTTAAATTAAGCAAGTTTTGACTCGTTCATATTCGATGCGTATTGCTTCTAGAATATCATTCATGTTTCATATCCTTTCAAGTTTCAATTGATAAATTCAAACAGGTGATTTCACTGAATTCAGTGAATTTAAAAAGAAAATGCAATAATTTTTAGCTTGTATAAATTTTGAATGCTGGGGATAGTTGCTCTTAAACTATTTAGCCTGTAGAGTTTCTCGACTCCTCACTCTCGCAAGCACTCTTTGTGATGTGTGCGCATGCAGGAGCACTCCGGCAGCTGCAAGTAGTGCTTACTCGTGCAGGCTCTAAAGACGCAATCTGCGCATGCGTTAGCTCTTGGCAATAGCGACCGTTGATTCATTCCTACTTCGCACTCTCCCTTCGAGAGCAGAAACCTGATCAAGATAATAAGTAATATAAAAAAAATTTAAGTCAATTCCTACTAAGATCAACAAAGAAAATTTTATTTTAGTACTTTTTATTATTAATTACAATTAATACAAATATGTATATACATTTGACAGAATCACAACATTAAGTGGTAATTAATTTTTATT